>JAAMPD010000428.1:0-52510 GCA_025266255.1 Trissolcus basalis | reverse complement strand
GTAGTGAGGCAGCTAGATTATAAGCAAATCATCAAAGCACCTGCAAGCCTTTTTCAACCTGGACCAGCGACCGGGCGGTTTTTGTTCGTTAGTCCACCACGGGTTCCACGATCTTTTTCGCCTGGTTTTTTGGCCAGAGGAGACCCTTGGGGTCCCTGCGACACGCCAGACATCTCATGCTGTCCGGACAGCACTTGCAATAATTTGCAAAGCTCTTCTTCCAACGGCCGAACAATTTCTGGCGCGCTGTTTTCGGTTCCTCCGACCTACTTGGCACTCTGAAACATAAATAATGATAATGAATTTATAAATAAACTCAAAAATTCAAATTTTATTATTTAAAAGTACAAAAATTAAAATAAATCTGGTAACCAACTTTTGAACATTGAAATTGAAAGCTGACATTTCAGTTTCTTTGACTAACTTTGAAATAAATAATTAAAATAATCGATCTCTTAATTAATTAACCTCAGGATAAAAAATTATATACAAAATAAAATGACAATCAAATTTATAACAAAAAACTTGAATCAAAAATGTAATTTAAAATCGTAATCTGAAATGTCAGTTTCAAATTTGACTAACTTTGAAATGAATAAATGAAATAATCGCTCTCTTAACTAATTATCTCGAAATACAAAATTATACAAAACTAAAATTGAACTGACAATGAAATTTCTAACGAAATCTTAAATCAAAACCGTAATTTAAAATTGAAATCTAAAATTTCAGTTTCAAATTGACTTGCAAAATTTATTTTAATCTCAATGCACCAATGCAAATTAATTATCACGTTAATAAGTTCATTAAAAATTGAAAGAAAAAAAAATTTTTTTTTAATTAAGAAGAAGAAACTTAAGAAGGTGAAATTCATTCGGTAATTACATCTTCCATCTTTTTCCAACTGGTAATGAAATTATGAAAAAAGGGGTGATCGATGAAAGGGGTCAAACAGTTTTGAGCAGCTGCACTTGCCATTCGAACGTTGCTTATTGTGTAAAAGTGGTCACGCGAGGTGAAAAATCAACTGGCAAATCAGAAACACGTGTATTGTCGTGCGAACGTTCATTCACGCCAGAGGATGATGTCAAAATGACGTCATCTGGTATAAACCACTGTGTCTAACTTTTTTGCGCCTTGCAATGACCCAAATTTCCAACCTGCTCTTATTTTTTTCTCCAACCCCTTGCTTTCATCACGATTACATTTTATATACTACATTAAATTTAAACATCTAATAAACCAAATTGCAAAAAAGCAAATATATCCCAGATGATCAATTGCATGAAATTATGCAAGGCGAAAATTCAAAGAAAAAAAATGACAATGAAAAATGACACATCAAGAAATGAAAAAGAAATGAAAGAGAGGAAGAAAAAGGGAAAAGAAAGTTGAAAAATTGAACGAAATGTTATTTGAAATTCGCGGTACTTACATCTTTTGACGCACCAGAAGGACAAGTGACAATCAAAGCACAGAAATTTGGCAAAGTGAAAAGGAGTTGAAATTTAAACTGGACAAGAAAAGGACGTTTTAATAGCGACTGGGCGATTTCGAAATGGTTCGAAAGGTAGGCTGGGAGTTAAGCGATCGCGGCGGCAAGACGTCGAGTGACCATCGACAGATTGCAGGGCACCGCAGTCGCCGGTTGGTCAGTTCGGTCGGGGGACGAGAAGGGGACTTCTCGTCGGAGGTCGGTCACGCAAAGATTTACCACCTTCTGCATACATGTAATAACTGTACACGAAAAATCGATATCCAGGCCTAAGTCTTGAGTTAAACTTGAGACTCGCTTGGAAATTATCAACATCGATCCGAGGAAAAGCACACATACACACAGGCCAATTTTCATACTGTTATCAAAAAGGATACACTTTAATCGATATCAGTTCATCTAATATCATTTCCCGTCACAAATCTTTTCCCAATTCCAATTATAACTGACAAATTTATTTCATCTTCATAATCTTACATTCTTTTCTTTTTCTTGTTTTACTAGTTCTTATTTCATAATCGTTTTCTTTTACTATATATTTTTATTGTTTTTTAGTTTCTTGGGGGGTCAAAGTTCATGTTTGGTCAGTTGAAAATTGTCAATCGGACATGGTAATAAAGTAGGATAATTGTAATTTTAAAACGTAAATTAAAAAAAATTGGTAGTAAACATCAATCTTTGGTAAAATTATATGCACTTTTGCGAACACAATATTGCACTGTGATTGCGAAGGCAAAAGTGCAGTTACCGCGACCTTGGCAACACGCGATTTTATCCTGGTCAGTGTAATCATTTTCGGCCGCTGGAATTTGTGTCAAACGTCATTCGACAAAACGGTAATCTAATTTGTCCCGGCTATCTGGCTCGGATCAAGCCTCAATTATGAAAATCCATAAAGTCGCCAACTCAAGGGGTCTCATTAAGTTGGACATTTTTATGCGGGCCTAATGAGCGCCCGAACGCGCAATCAGGAGGAATAAAAACCGATAAAAACAACGGAACAAAATTATAGACAGTAAAAAAAAGAAGAAAACAAAATTGACCAAGTCAAGTATTTACTTTGCGTGAACGGGCCGGAACGTGTTTAAGCTTGAACTACTGACCGACTATTCGTCGAGCTGTTCTACTGATTTTTCGATGAAAGCTCGAGATTAAGAAGTAATATACATTTCGAAGAACGGCGTTCTCGATTGCGATATGGATTTGTTGCGCCAACTTCGTCAGCTTGCAAATCTATCGAATTTGATATTTATTTTATGGAAATTCAGAAAGAGAGAGAGAGAACAAAAAAAATGAAGCATTCGTGCAGAGTTCGATTTTATTAGTTCTTCCTTCCGGCACGCGACCTGATGAAATCATTAACGAATATCGGACAGATGTAGTAACGAGGCTTTTAATAACTTAATAAGCGTGGAGGAATTATTTTTCTTCTGTTTAGGTTGACTATGAGGTGGTATTGATGGAAGGTCTCGTGATACAAACATCATCCCCCCATTTCGGCCCATAATTTATGAAGCCCCTCGCACTGCCGTAGTGGGCGTTGATGTAAATTTTCTGAGGATCGATAAGACTTTAGTTTGGCCGCAGCTTAAGGTGGAGGTTTATAACTGACTGAGGTTAAAGAACTTTGCTGAAACCTCCTAGTCCTCCGGGTTTCAAGTTCTCACTTGTCTCTTTGGTTGCACCATACTAGATGACAAATTTTTTTTTCAAACATAATCCTCTTTTCATTACCCTTGAAAATTTCTTTTTCACGTTGAAAATAACGTTTTCAAGCTCCAGAAATAAATCAAATTTAAATAATCTTCAAATTGAAATTCAGGAAACAATATTTTCAAGTTCAAAAATTGTTTCTGGTTTCTAAAAATATTTTTCAACGTTAATAAATCTTGAGTTCACAAAATTTTTCAAGTTTTAAATTTCTTTCTAAGCTCAAAAAGTGATTTAAAAATCTGAAACAAAACTTTTGAAATTGAAAACATTTTTGTGTTGAAAAAAACATACTTTGTTGATTTCAAAATTGTGAAATTATACAAATAACATAAATTGAAACAAAAACCAAAAAAATAATAATTTTGAACTTACGTGTTAGGTTCCCCATTAGTTTCCATACTGGTAATATTTCCGCTCAAAGTTTCAATCTGCTGTGCACTTTTGACCATAACATGAGTTGTTTTTTCCCTAGCCGATGAAACCCCACGAACAGTGTTGACACTGACACCAGTATCAGTCGACCGGATACTGCTAACAGATTGCGCCGATTTGAGGGAAACATTGCCCTGCTCCATCAAGTTCTTCTCGCCATTCTGGTTCGTCTCAGGTTCGCTCTTCTCAACAGGCAAACTCGATCCCTGTTTGGGTTCTTCTGGTTTCTGTTCAGCAACCTTCACAGGCTCAATTTCAGCTTTCACCACCTTAGGTGGTTCCTCAGTCACAATCTTCTCTTCTACACTCGTCTGAACTTTCGTTTCCTCTTTCATTTCAGATTTGGCATCGACAGAGGGAGCAACAACTTCTACCATTTTTTCAACCTCAGCCTCAACCTTCTGCACCTTTTCTTCTGGTTTCTTGTCCTCTTTTGGTGTCTGGGGCTTCTTTTCAACATTTTCCACCAGGACTGATTTCTTCTCTGGTTTTTTATCCAGAGGTTTTTTTTCAAGCTCTTTTTGTTCGTCTGTTCCTTTCTTCTCAGCAACTTCCAAAGGCTGGACTGCGGTGGTTGTTGTCTCCTTGACGACGATGTGAGTCCCACTTGCACCGGAAGACTGTTTCACCAACTCAATCAACTCGACCTGATCCTGGTTCGAATTTTGGTCCGCCTTTTTTTTCTCCTCCGCCTTTTTCTTCTCCTCCATCTTCTTCGTTTCTTCCACCTTCTTTGTCTCCTCCACCTTCTTGGCCTCTTCCATTTTTTCCTTCTGTTTTTTCTCCTCCCCAATTTTTGGTTTCTTCGCCCCGTTCACTTTTCCATTCTGATTCTCTTCTTTCTGACCTTCCACCTTCTTCTTCCCTTCCACTTTTTCATTTTTCTCATTTTTGCCTTTGACGTTCTTGGAAAATGCGTTTTTTGCTGAGATTACCAGCTTGGGATTTGAACCAGAGAGGGAATTTTTGCGCATGGGAATTTTCGAAGGCGATCCATTTTCGTCGACTGTTTTTTCTTCGGTTTTGTTATCAGTTGGTTTTTTCGCCGGTGCGGATTTGAGGTTTTTGTTGATCTGGATCCCTGGAGGATTGGCACGGCCTGCTGGCTTGGCCACCTTTTCCTTCAACGGCGTTCCTTTGATGGGAGACAGGGGCGGTTTTGCAACAGGCTTGCGTGACTGGTTGATCGCATTGTTATGCTTGACGTTGTTGTTGTTTCGCAATGTTACTCTCCTTCCGACTTTTGGCGAGGTGGGTTTCTCTTTGTCCTTCGACAGGGAGATTGAACGACTCCTGGACACAGGCTTGGGGATCAGGCTACGTTTTGGGCTGCTGTGCTGAGACACTGAAACTAAAACAAAAAAGTAAAAGAAAATTAAATAAAAATGTAGACAATTTTTTAGATTTTTTTTTTCAATTTTAGTCGTAGATTTTCAGTCTAGATTAGATAATTTTTTGAAAGTGAAAAATTCATGAATTTTGCATGAACGAATGAAAATTTTGTCATTTTTGAAATTGGATATTCAAAAAATTTAACTTGAAAGAGATTCCATAATTTAACATTTTTAAATCTTTGACATCAAAATTTCAATAATGATAATGAGCATTTTGAAAAAGGTTTAATTAACTTTTTTGGAACTATCGAGTTGAAAATAGAACTTCAAAAATTTATCAATCAAATTTAAAAAACGTTCAGATCCAATTTTCAAAATAAAAAATTTGCTTTATAAACTTTTTAATTACATTCTTTATTTAGTTTTAATTTTAAATTTAAGATATACTTTCCCTGATTTGTAAGATAACAAAACACACAAATTTCAGGAGGAGAACAATAAAAAAGTTAAAAATAAACCGTGCAAAAGATGTTTGGCATTTGATTGCTGTGGATGCTTACGTCTGCTATCGTATCTGCTTTTCCTTTTGGCCTTAACATTTTCGGGTGTCTGAGGACCGGACTGCGCATGCGGAAGACGACCTTTGAACCCACGGCCACGGAAGGGTGAGACCCTACCGGAGCTGAGACTCGGAGGAGAGGGTTCGCGAGAGTTTGAACCCGCCTCTGTGATTATGACGAAGCTGGACTTGCGATGGGCACGGCCGTAGATCGACGTTGGAGCGGTGATTCGATAGGGATCCGGCGCCCGAGTTGGCGGTGGCGCAGATAACTGCGGGGGTGACGTCGGCGACAAATAGGAAGTCGTCCCTGATAATACTCGGAATGGCGGCGGCTCCACACGCACCTCATGCTTTTCCTCCTGACGTCTCATCGTACAATTTTCTATCAACAATATGATTCATTAATTTATTAATAAATCAACAAACCAAAACGGGAGTTTGTAAACCCCTCCAAAAATCTGACAATATCTAAAAATATATGTAAACTCCTACGAAACTTAAAACGTAGGTAGGTTTGATAAAGATATGTAAACGCCTCCAAAATTTGAAAATTTATCAGATCTACCTTTTAAGTTTTGGAGGAGTTTATTTTTTGTCCATTTTCAACTTCTTATCTTTTTGGAGGAGTTTTCATATGGTCATCAAAACATACACAAAATACAAAGTGTGTCAAAATCAATAAATATTAAATAGTTGATTAATTAGTTAAAAATATAATTCAAAAATATATATTTATTTATCAGATATTTATTATATTATTGTTTATCTATATATATTAAAAATCATGTAACATAAATAATCATAAATATATGAAATAATTATAAGAATATATAGATTTTTAATAAAAATTATAATTATATATAAATAAATACAAAAATATACAGATATTTTATAATTATTGTAATTATTATATATGTAAGAAATGAAAATATAGTAAAAATAAAATATGACAGTTACAAATAAATGTATATTATTTTAAAATCAAATTAAGAAATAATATTTTCGGATTAATTTTTGATGTTTTAATCATGATAGAGACTATGGCACGTAAGATGATAAATTAAAGTGACAATTATTACAGCAATGTGTAACTACTTACTGGCGTCGCTTCAGTCGAGCTCTGCGATTATCTTTTACGTGAGTGCAACGCATATTCACGCTCTCATGGTCGAGAATTTCAGTTGAGCACCCGCTTGGTTTTGCTTCCTACATTTTTTTATAGACCATTTTTTTCTCTCTCTCACTTTTTCGACCTCTGAACAATTTTCCGTCCCAGATATTCTGTAATTAAAGTTGAATTAAGCCACACAATTAGCGCAATTTTTCAATTTCAAAAAACCTTTTTGAATTATACAATGCAAAATTATGATTCGGTACTACGGTGAAAAAATGAAAAACAACTTCTTCACTTCGAAATAAAAAAAAAGATTGAAAAAAAGAGAACGAAACAGTGGCTGATTTGTTTATTCGTCGTTAATTAGCATAAAAAGTCGAAGCATTTTCTCGCTCGTTGTACGCTGCTTTTTAAAACATGACCTTTAATTTTTTTGCAATCAATCGTTGCCGAACCGCGAGGTGTTTTTTTTTCTTACTTTATTTATTAGCCCATTAATTTCAAAGTATAACCGCGTGATTAATTAGATTGTTTTAAATTCCGAGGTTTTTTATAGTACAAATAAAACTAACCGTTTCCGAAAAACAAAACACCTTTTCAAATACATCATTTGAAAGAAAAAAAAATACAAAAATTAGAAACAGAAAGAAAAGTAGTTAAAAAATTAAGTTTAATTGTTTTCACATTTATTGTATTGTCTATTGCCAATTCCAAGTTTTCACTTCACGTTTCTAATTTATTTCTGAGACTCCTTACGGTGTTTTATTTTCCAAGTGAAACTTCTGAATTTGCAAATCTGACGTGAGATAAAAAATTGATTGAAATTTAAGGAAACACTTCAGTTAATTAATTTTTTGGCTCGAATTCCGAAAAAAAAGGCAAAAGGTTGATCAAATTCGATTGTGTATTGTATTGGTCGAAATAAAAAGTTGAATAAAAAGAACAATTGGATTACCGCACAGATGATGAAAAGCTAATCTAATTGTATAACTGGAATTATTCAATCACCGGATGGATGCATGTAAAAAAATTTTTACCCGAAAATCGAAAGGCACGCTCGCAGTCACGCGGTCGGAGCACAAGTGCGTGCCTTATGAACGGAATTATTGAACACTATTCACAAATCGTACTTCGCTTTGCTCTCCTTCCAAGCGTTCACTATAATATTGGTGTAGACGTTACGACCTACTAATTTATATTATTGACATACCTATTAGTTCATGTGAATCAACACCCAGTTGATTTTTATTTTTTTCCGAAAAACAACCATAAATAAATCATAAAAAAATAGTAATAAATAATAATAATTACAAAATGAAATCTCAGTTTGCACAGTTGAAATAAAAGTATGCAATTAAAAACTTTTTAATTCAAATTTCAAAGTGAGAAAATTGGTAGGTTTTTTTAAGAACATATAAAGTTAATAAGCATTATTAGAAGAACGAAAAGTTTCCAGAAAAATGTGGGATGAAAAATGAGAGAATGGCAGGATCGGTGTTTGGAGAAAGGTGTCCTTAAAATTCTGTCAGCAATGAAACTGCCTGTCGTCATCGAGAGGCCAAACACAATCCAAATGGCATTTCTCTAAGTCGTAAACTGCTGGTCATCAAACAGTCAATAAGTTCCTGCTTAGCTTGAGGATGCAAAGTGCAATTAAAAAGTGCCATTACATAAAAGAAACAAAGCAGCTCGTTTCGCTTTCAAATCATGAATGATTTCTTTTCTACGACCAGTCAGTAGGTGTGTTGTTTGTATTTAGTTTTGAATTTGAACTTTGAAAAGGAAACCATTAATATTTTCAATCAACATTCATATGATTATTATTAAAAATAATTTCAAATATTCAGACGAAAAAAATTATTTCATAAAAATAAAATATCTTTTTTTGGAAAACAAACGTATTTACACACCAATTTACATGTAAACAATAACAAATAGTCAATATAAAAAGTTTTTTTTTCAATCAAAAAAGTCCGTCTTAAAAATTGATTTTGAAGATTCCGACTGAATTAATTTGGAAACTGAAACTAGAAAGTGAAAATAAAATATGTTCTAATAAAAAAACTTATTTTAGAATTTAGAGTTTAGAGTATAAAGTAAAAAAGTAAAAGTGAAATCATGATTTTATAAAAAGATAAATTATTTTTAAAAAATGTTATTTATTGAAAAGACTTTCTCATAAAAAAAAAGTTTATGAAAAAGTGGTTTTCGATTATTTGGGAAAGAGGATTTCGATTAGTTTTGCTTCACATTCATGCTAAGCGAAACTAATTACTGTTTGCGGTGTGCAACCACGTGAAACTGGCGGAAGCCTAGATAAATCTAGCGCCCGAATCATCATTACCTCTTTCTCTTTATCATTATCGTTCATTTTTATTTTCGTCTGTTTTCATTTTTGTTTTAATATAAAACCTTGTAATTGGCACATTAGAGGTTGTAATTTGTATCAATGTGAAAACTTGACTCGCATTTGACCGGATGACTTCGATTCCGCGGTTTTGTCAATCAACTTTTTTTTCATGCGTGACGAGTTATTTCAAGTATAGGCCGAAAAGAGAGTTCCATCAAGGCCGACTTTATTACACTCATTTCGTTCTTTTAACAAGATTAAATTATGTTAATGTGAGTACTATTCGAACATGATGAATGAATCGCGTTCATTCAACCTCCTACTTTATGTTTAAACCAAACTCAACAAAATTCGTATCAGCTGCTGTACAGATATTTCATACTTTATTTCATACAAAAATATATATAGAATCTCAAAAAATATTGACTCAAATAAAAATATTCGATCATTTATTTCAATTTCCAATTTTCAGATATTTTTATTGCAAATGAAAAATGAAAGATGAATCTCTATTAGATAACAAAATTTGATTCTTAATTGTTATAAATGTTGGATAAAAAATAAATGAAACCATTTGGTTTTGGGTTATAAACTGTAAAAAAATTCTTTTATGCAACAGTGAACATGTCAAAGTAAAAGAGTTGAATCGAAGCTTAAGCAAATAAAGAAATTGAAAATGGAAATTTCACTCGGATCATTCATACTTCAATCATCTCGGTTTTCACTTGAAATGTAAACGAGAAAATAGAAAGTTTAATATATTTGATCGACTCAGCAAAAATTAAGTATAATTCATTTTATATAACATTCAATTTGGATGATCCAAAACTGAATTTAAAATGATCAATTTGTTAAATGCAAAAGGCAAACAAACAATTCCGTGCTGTCAGTCAAAAATTTAATGAAAAACATTTCATGATAATCATAAAACAGATCTAACCAAGAATAAATAAATTTTATAACACGAAATTGTAATAAATATGAAAAAATTATTTGACGTCCAAAAGGATAAAGGACGACTTTAACAATCGCGTAAAACAAAATGTCAAGCCTGGACAGACCGGCTGGAAATGAATACGTCTTGATGACAATGATATTGCCAATCGATATACACCTTCATCGTGAATTATTTTCGGGCATTTGTCTCTCGTATTTTTCCCCATTTTGAAGTTTTACTAAATTTCAACTCCTTCAAATTGTAACATCTCTTTTTAACATCCCTCGTGAAATAAACAACAAACTAACAAAAAAAGTAACAATAAACAATAAAAAAATAAAAAGTCATTAAGTCACAAAAGTTTTAATGAAACATAACATCTTCTAAAGAGACTTGAAAAAGTTTTCCGTAATTTTCCTTTCTTAGTAAGAACATTATATTCTTTTATCCCTGAGAAAAAAAAAGTTATGAAAAATGTCCAAATGAAAAAGTGAACTTTATCGTTTGTGAACGGACAATTGGATGAGATCGATGAGCGAATGAAAAAGTTGAAAATTTATTAGAGCAATGATTTACCTGAGTTTATGAGAAATATCGCGGTGTCGAGAAACATTGACGGGAGTAGTAGCACACGTTTAACAAGTATAACAACGATTGAGGTACAAAACGAATAGCGTCGTGCGCCCACAAGTTGGCCTAAGCGCGAGCGCTTTCCTACTGGCCGTCACTCGATCGCCTCGACTTTTCGCTGCAAGAATGATGGTCGCGCCCGCGCCGATATCTAATACGCAACCCCGCCAATTTTTCAGCACCTTTTTTTCCTCTTTCATTGCCTCACTTTCGGATCCAATTGACACTCCGATGGTCCACTTTTCCATCCACTTTTCAATCCGATCACACAAACATCAAAGTCCTATTTACAACATACCAAAGCAGTAACATTAACAAAAGAAAAGTAATTTATAAACAATTTATTCGTAAAAAAATATACAATGAAAATATGAAAGAAGAATTGATAAAATTGAATGAACTTCTGAATTTTTAATTTGTGAACAAGTTGAAAGAAAGTTCGAGAGCTTAAAAATAAACTAAATAATAAATTCAAAGTATCAAAGGTTTGATTCATGGTCAAGAGTTTTTTTTCCCTCGGTTAAAAAATTATGATTAAAAAATGTGTGTACAATAACGCGAAACGGTGCATGAAAAGTTTGTAACACAGTTGATCGGTCTTACAATGACGTATTAAAAACATTTGAAAATAAAAAAATCGAGGCGAGGTCGTTTGTTCGTTAAACTGGCAAGGCTCCGAATTATTGGAACATTAGACTGATTGAACGGAAATGGGTTCGGCCTGATGAAGCGCGCTGCGAGCGAATATTTTATCGCGCTGGCGCGCTTATTTGCGAAATTAAATTGCCCCCGCATAAATAATCGCACAAGTATCGGCTTACAATTCTTGTTTTGACAGATTTATTAATAACCTATGAGCATACAAATGCAAAACCTGCATACATGCATGAAGTGGCTAACACTCGACGGAGAGGATACAATGTCGCAATTTGCGTATACACGACAATTTATTTATTTGTTTTTTTTTGTCATTTTTCTTGTTTGTTTGTTGTCGTTTGAAAAACATTCATCTTGGCACTGAACAACTTTTCTTAACTTGCCTAATATCGATCCTGAAAATTACAAATCAATGAATACCGTCGTCGAATAAATCAAAACCAAAGGAACGTGTCCTCTTGCAATTGAACAAGCAGCATCTAAAATATTACAAAAATACGCGTTCTCTTAAAAACTTGGTAGAAAATTTTTCTCCTTTCAACGCATAATCAAAAGTTTGTCACCCCTTTTTTGTTTGTCTTGTTTTTTTACAGTCTAATCTAATCCACGATTGCTAGAAAAATGATAGTTACTACTGTCAAAATCACAATCGAGTTAATTTCAGTCCTTTCTTCTTAACGAAACCGAGATTCGAACTTGAACGAATGGTGTAATTTACGTAACTGGTATAGAATATGCACACCCTATTATACAGTACACGTAATAGCGAAAGAAAGTGTGACGTACACATCTATCTTTTTTTTTACTTACATTGGCACACAATTCGATACTAATTATCTAGAACGTCGAATTAGAACTCAACCAGAAAAAGAATGTTCGATTTCGAACATCGAGTACACTTCTTTTCTTCTCCTTTTTTGAGTTCGAAAATACAAAGTTGTGTCATTCAACTTGCCTTAGGAATAATTGTTACAAAGAACATGATATCGTTCGCAGTTTGAACCTATTTGTCGAACAGTTCGCGAAGGCAATTAAAAAAAAACGTCGATTTGTTGTATCTTTTTTTTTTGTTTTAGGATATCTAGATGCAAATAGCTAGATACAAAAATACACGCTCTTTTAAAGAAAGAATAAACCAAAACAGAACAGCTGACGCTGGTCGCGACGTTAAAATTTGTTACTCAGTCTACGGTAAGCTAAATTTTACACATACAAGATACAATTTATTTCGGGTACGCAATGTTACACTTGTGTACAATATGTTATTCACGATTATGATAAATTTTCCATCCACGGTTCTATAAGTCTGGTCTGCATCTAAGCGCTTTGAACATCTAGAAAATCTTGTCTGCGGTTTGTTTTTTTTTGGAGGGGGGTTATCGAAGACTCGCGATTAAACAATGCGATTTGAACGCAACGCTTTTATTTGTTTACGACTGTTTTATATTGAAATTCGCAGCTAATTAGAACCACTTTTACATTGGGTCGCATGCTTTTGATTTAGTCAGGACAGACAGACGAGAGTGAGATATACAGTCGACGCGCATCCGTTCATTTGTCACGTTACGGTACAATGATATTAAGTTTTTTTGTCCCTTACAAGTCGGTTACGTCAACCACAAGAACGCCTTACAGATTGACCCGAAAAATTATCTAAATATTTTATTCCTTTCCATCTTGAAATTGTATATCAGTTCTATCTGAATATCAAAATAGGCCCGTTTAAAAATCAATCTAACTGTATAGTGAACGAAAGGTCTATACAGCCTATGAACAATAAAACTGTCAGGTACAGAGAATTCCTTAATCTAAAATTAAATGCGGCGCATCGTAGCAAAGAACAAAGTAACGGTAAAAACATCATCTAAATCGTTACACCTAAGTTTTTCCTCAAACAATGGCTGAAATCTTACGCATGTATAAATATCACATAAACGCAACTATTGCAACTCTTTATCTCTCTTCTGTCTCGGAATTCTCCAACCGGCCGATTTTACCTAAGCGGATTTATGAGTGAGTTTTTATCTTTTGCAGACACCTCTTATAGTCCTGCCGATACTTTTCGATTGTGATACCCAGCTTTTGCGACTCGTCTAGTTTCAGCGCCTTTGGATCAAGACTAGCGGTCAGTTTCAGATACGTCTCCTCCATCTCTTTGGTTACTTTCACCTTATAATCCGAGTCCTTATCACAGGCGTCCCTGTCGCCTTCGCTCGACTCGAACGATATCAAGTCTTTCTCTTGCATTTCAACTTCCGGCTCGGCAAAACTTGCCAACTGTGTCTCGCAGTAGTTCTTGTCCTTCTTCTTGTCTAGCTTGCTGGCGTTGGAAGATTCCACCCACTCGGCGACCCTCTGCAGCTGGGCAGGCTCCCTTGTAGGCGGGTCAGAAAAATTGTCCTCGCTGCTCGTCGAGTCTGACCGCTCGAGTCTGGGCTTCGAGTGAACCAAAATCGCGTTAGGCCGTTCGTTGCCACTCGTGTATAAAACTGTTTGATAAGTGCCGATGCTGTCCAGGAGGATGTTTTTCGAGCCTGCCTTCACTCGAACCAGGCAGCTTCGCGATGACGTCTTATTCGATCTGGGCTTGTCGTGGGGAGTTGCGGATTTGCTGTCGCTCGATAGGCTTGAGGGGTCTGACGTTGAGATCACGACACTGTCACTGCTAAAACTTGGACTTGCTGTCACTTCTGTGTGCTGATTTTGGATTGGAGATTCGTCACTACTGGTCACTTCTATTACTGTCAATTTGGTCGATGGTTTTGTCTCGTTTTTGCTGTACCTGTAAAAATTAACTTTGTTTAATCCTGATGATTTGTTTCAGTCGGAATTTTACTAATTCTACTCATTTTTCACAACTCAATATTGTGCCAAACCAAAATTTGTTAACTAAAATCAGTAAGTCTGAAGTAAATCAACCAATTCCATTTTCACAAATTTCAAATAATAAATAAAATAATGTTGTAAAAATTCCAAACAGTGATTTGGAATTACTAAATTTAGTGTTGATTTTCTGTCCCAATTGATGTTGAACTTTCAAAACCAGAAAACTGACTGATAAATTGTTATGAGTTGAACCGTCTATGCTATTCTTGGAAAATTCAAAATGTCAAATTTTCAACAACCATTCAACTCTCACCTATTCCTTTTGATATTCCTATCACTGGCTCCCAAAGTCTGGCCTTCAACCCTAGCCCTCTCCTCCTTCTTCCAACAATTTTCATTCCAACTTTCATCCTCTTTCGCAACCTTCTCCTTCCCCTCTTTCCTGTTCACCTTACGATTACTGTCCCTCTCATTGTTCAAGCTCATAATCTTGTCACAACCATTGACATTTCCATTTTCCACCTGTTCAACGTCCCCGAACGTATTGCTCCTTGTCTTTAAGTCGTTCTTGATTACCATTCCCCGCTCGCCATTCACCCTGAGGCCGTTGGCTTCCACACAGCCGATCAAAATCGGATTTTGATTCATCGAACGCGACTCGTGAAATTGATTCTCAGTCTGTGTTTCAGTGTCGGCTTTATATACAATTTTGCTACAGCTACAGGTACCGCAGTGTTTGCCAAAGATTCGTTCCTTCTCACGGTCCTCCAGGACCCGAGCCATTATGGCAGCCGACACTACCTCCAGTTGCAGACTGTTTTCTGTCTCCGCGGCGCACTTTTCTACGGGCAATTTGGTCACACTGTAGACCATCGCGGTTGGCGGAAAACTTGAAATTGGCACGGTGATATTTTTACGTCGTTGGTTATTGTATCTACGGAGGAACAAGTTTTTTGGGCCATGTAGGAACGTACCTTGGCTTGAACTTCAAGTGGTAACTGAAACGACGAAACATTGCATTAATAATGATACAAAATAACTGAAAATTTTAAACAAAATTGTTTTTCACATGTTGTCTTTTAATTTTACTTACGGTGTCATATTTTTGGCCGACGAAATTAGATGGCTTGCACTGAAGCAACTGGATCGCTAAGTTAACATCGTTTCTATATTTGTCCTGTAAAACAAACACGATTGGTTTGAAAATTTCCAATGTTTTGCATTCTCGTGAATTCGTTAAGTTCACTTTTTACTTTTGACGAACAAAAGCAGTGACTCACGCATGCTAATGCAATATACATTTAATCGCTCGTTATCATAATGATAAAAGTATAACAAATTGGTATTTTTTAAAATAACAAAAAGTTACAATTTATATTATCGAGCTGAAATGTGTCGAAAAACGTCTTATGCAATAGTATTTTTGTTAATTTTAGAATGTGACGAATTCTAACCAATTATACAAACTTTTTTTGTCTTTCATAAACTACCATACAAATTATATCAACTTAATTTTCATTTTGTTCAACTTTTTGTTCCAATTTGATTCTTTCATTTTCCACATTTACTTTTTCTCTCATATAACTTCTGCTTTTTTTCGCAAAATTTCTAAAACAAACTAAAAGAACTATCATACAAATTGTACAAACTTTGTTTTTCGTTTTAATTGTATGTTCTGCAAAGTTTTGAATGTTTGTGTTTTAGAAATAATAACAAATGTACTTTTTTTTAAATTCTTACATTATCTTGTTTTAAGCGATGAATGGCATAGTTGGCCTCTGCCAATCTGTGGGATAGCGTAGCTATATCCTTTGTGAAGGCACCTTTCTCAGTCTCGCATTTGTCGACTATCCTCAGCAGCTTGTCCTCAAGATTTTGGTTGACCTTTTGCATGCGCTTGTGCGCCTCGTACAATCTCGCATACTTGTCCTGCCAAATCAGTATCTCCTCCCTGATCGAGACCAGTTCGCAATTCGGAAACTTGTTGGCATCGTTCAAAAACTGCGTCTCCATCGTTACAATGTGATTGTCGCGCTCCAGCAGGCGTTGTCGCAAATTCTCAATCTCGGCGTACAAATGGAGCTCACTGTCTTTTTGTAAACATTTTTTGCAGGTGCATCCACATTCCTAAAAACACCATCAACATTCAGTCCAACTTCTCCCTCAATCTCAATAATCAATATGAAAACAAAATTGTTCTGGAAACTTACCTTGCATTTATTAGCCATCGTGAAAAATAATCAAACTTATAAGGGTGGAGAAATAATACAAGAGAGTCTGGGATCCTTGACATCTGGACGTCATAACCTCCGTTCTGTTTATGTCATTATTTTCAACTTCGATCAACCACAGGCCGAGGTTCCCAGATGGGATTCAGAACTTTGCTGATAATGCACATGTGTCCATGTTGTTATGACATCTGAAGCGACGTCGCAGCTCGTCGCAAACGTCGTTTGACAGAAAGGAATTTGCTCCAATTATAATAACAATAAAGTCACCGTCGTCTGCTCTTGACACTCTCTGTCATTGATTATGAAAAGTTATAGAACGCCGCCAAGATCGGCCATTTTGTAAACCCCCGATTGCAGCGCCACTGGTTCATCAGGCGGCCACCTGCCGAACTAAAACTTGATCGTAGCGTGAGAGACGTTCATAAACACAACTCCGTTTGTTTTTCGCTTAATCACGCCAAGTTTCAAAATTGATACCGATTAAAAATTGTCAAGTTTGTTGTTCAACGACGAGGTTGACGTAAATCGACAGGATGAGTTCGATAGGGACAGGGGTAAGTCGAAAAAACAACCGCTGGTCAAAAGTAAACGGCTAAAATGTTCGTTGACAGTCATCATAACCTATGAAATTTTGCAGTACGATTTGTCGGCTTCCCAATTTTCCCCCGATGGACGAGTTTTTCAAGTGGAATATGCCCAGAAAGCCGTGGAAAACAGTGGGTTAGTAATTTGTAATTTTGTTTTATGAAAAATAATTTTTTTTGTTGATAATTTTTCTAATTTGAAAAATCATTTTTAGAACTGTCATTGGACTGCGAGGAAAGGACGGGATCGTTTTTGCTGTGGAGAAGCTGGTGACGTCGAAATTGTACGAGCCGGGAACAAACAAGAGGATATTCAATATTGACCGTCATATTGGAATGGCCGTCTCGGGACTGATCTCAGACGCGAGGCAGATCGCCGAAACTGCCAGGTCTGAGGCTGCGAATTATCGTAACCAATACGGCGTTGGAATCCCTTTGAAATATCTTAACGATCGAATTGCCATGTACATGCATGCTTATACTTTGTATTCCGCTTTGAGACCTTATGGTTGTTCTGTTATTATTGGGGCTTATGAAAATGGTAAACCTCAGATGTACACGATCGATCCGTCCGGCGTGTCTTATGGATATTATGGATGCGCTATTGGTAACTATAATTTGTTTATTTGGAAAAACTTAGTTTCAAAAGGTTTCAATTTTTTGTATCATTCATTTTTTTAACAGATTTTTTTTATAAAAAAACAAGTCATTCCTTTGTTCATATTTTTCTTGATGCATTTTAGTTAGGTGTCAGGAACACAGAAAATCAAACAAATTAATTATTAAAAAGAAATCCGTTTTAAAATTTCTCATTTTTTATGTTTTTTTATATTTCATAAAAAACAAACGATGGTTTGTTTGTATTTTATTTTATCTTCTATATTTTAGAAATTTAACAAAGAACATTGAACAAAATGATTTATAGAAAATGTTTCTTTGTTGATGAACAGATTTGATATGAAATTGAATATTTTTTTCAGGCAAAGCAAAACAGTCAGCTAAAACAGAGATTGAAAAACTCAAACTATCTGACATGACGTGCAAAGAACTCGCCAAAGAAGCCGCACGGATTATCTACCTGGTTCATGATGAACTGAAGGACAAGCAGTTCGAACTTGAGATGAGCTGGGTGGGCGCTCATACAAATGGCAAATTCACAACTATGAGCTCAGAGGTCAAGGCCGAGGCTGAGAGCAAAGCTCGACAAGCCATGGCCGAGGATTCCGACAGCGACACGGAGGACATGTAACTTCTACACAAAACAATACATTTAAGGATGAACTAAGTTTTTTTCTCGCAACGTTCATGATACTTTTGAATTTATAACAGTGTTAATAAACGGATATGTACATTCATACTTTAACTAAAAACTGCATTTCTTTTGTTTTCTCATAGAAATTTATTTTCTGTCTCAGTTATGATTTGTCGTTATATTATATATATAAGTTGTCATTTTTATTTTTATTTTCAATTTCAGTCCGGTGTATTAAATCAAGTTTGAGGATATTCTGCGTGCCATCCAAATGCTCCATCACTTCCAATATGTAATCCGAAACTCACAAAATCGTAGATGTCACTTTTGTTACCGTCATTAGCGTCTTCTTTTTGCTGAGAATCTTTGGCAAATCTCACGTTTTTGTTTGATTCTTGTGGGACGATTTTTGGCCGCTCTGTAGAAACTTGTTTGTACCTCGGACGTCGGATTCGGTTCTCATTGGGGTACCTATGATTTTTGTAGTAACGTTCGTAAGGAACAGCAGAGATCATCAAAATGTTGGCAAGAATCGCAACGAAAAATATCAGTTGCTGAAAATTGGAAACAAAAAGTCGTTACAAATTTATCTCCTTCTGGTTTCTTGAAGGTCAATCGTTTGAGTTCGAGATGTAAGTTATTATCGAGTGATTAATTTACCTTGAGTTTCATTTTGTTGTCTTAGACAAGTTGTACAATGGGATACTGAAAGAGAAATTTCGTCTATAATTTAGATACCCTGTCGCCAGTTCCGCATGATCGAAACTTTCTAAATGATGAAAAGTTGCTGGTCATACATTCAAAAGCTGATTAAATTTATTGAACAACAATACATAAAATGCTATTTTTTGTTTCTTTATTATTTTTTCCATTGTCTATATTTTTTTCATCTCTTCTGTCATTCATTCTGAAAAGAAATATTAAAAAAAGTTGATTGTAAAATTAATCTCAAAATTAAAAATATTATTTGTATTTTGTTCGTCAATCGTTTTTTCAACTGACACTAATTAAAATGCAAAATGTGCACCATTAGTTTATTTTAAATTTAAAAATTCCCGCCATTTGAATTATTTAAAAGTGACTTATGAGAGGGCGCCACGTTAGATTTTTTGTCCAAAAAAGTAAAAACTGGAAAGACTGTATAAAAGACTGTTTATTTGGACTCGTTTGAATTACTAAAT
Organism: Trissolcus basalis; assembly: GCA_025266255.1. Classification (NCBI taxonomy): domain Eukaryota; kingdom Metazoa; phylum Arthropoda; class Insecta; order Hymenoptera; family Scelionidae; genus Trissolcus; species Trissolcus basalis. The sequence goes on along the minus strand of JAAMPD010000428.1, from coordinate 33,212 downwards.
CAATGATGATCATTTTTACAAATTGTTCGCTTCATTATTGTTTGAATTATAAAAACAACAGTGAAGGTCATTTACACAATCCTTTTTTTTGAAAAAGTTAAATTCAAAAACAAGAAAAAATAACTTTGAAGGTCACTTATGTTATTCCATCTAAAAAAAATATGATTTAAAATAAAAATAATAAACAAAATTGTTAATATTGGGATGAGAGAAAAGAACAAAAACCGGCGAAGGTCATTTGAAAATGACCCGGAAATTTTTCAAAAATTGCAAAGAGATTAGGACAAAAATTGCTACGCGATATTTGTTACAATCAAATCGAAAATCGTTTACATTTTGGCAGCGGCTTAAAAATATTATTTTCATCGAGCATCAAAAACGAATGGCATGACAAAAATAACCCGATAGAATTAAGCTGTAAGAAGTGTTGGAAACGAGAGTACGAAAAAAATAGAAGAAGTGGAAAACAACGCGAGCCAGCGGGAGGAAGAAAAGAGGAAGGTAGGGAAAGGAGGTGGTGGACGAATAGACGCTAGAAAAGACGGCCTTTTAATAAGTTTACTTTCAAGATTGAGTGGAGCGCAGTGGTATCTCGCGGGATTGTTAACTTTGTGTTACTCGCGCGGAGGTAGGTTTTCTGTTTCGCGAGGTGTTCCGAGTGATTCTGTTTACATTAGTGACCTTCCAAAAAAAATTTTTTGACAAAAAAATATTTCTACAAAAAAAAAAAATTGTATTAATAAATTATTTTTGATACTAATTTTTATTACTTAAATTTTTTGTCACATTTTCAATTGTTTGTTGTTTTTATATTTTGGAGTTGGAAAAAGTAATGAAAAATGATAGAAATTTTTTTTGGCGTGGGATCAAAAAGTGGAATTTGACTTAGTCAACCAATGAGAAGCCGGATTAAAAGTTAGGGTGAGGTAATTCAAGACGTGTGTCAAAAACGTTGTCTAGAAATAGGTAGAAAAGAGAAAGATTGGGAGTGGAGCAAAGATTTTGCGCACTTTGTGATATATTCAGAGGAATTTTGTAGCTAAAATAACTTTGATGCGATAGTTATAGAGATCCGAGACATTTCAGCCATATCTCTTGTTACCCTCTTTTTTTTTCATTTTATTCATTAAGAGAAATTGAAAAACATATACGAAAGTTTGTACAAACGATTTTTCACAACTTTTTATACGGAACAAAAACCTCAAATCAACATTGTTTGAACTAGCTTATTTTTTGTTTTTGTTTACTTGTCTGATTCTTTTCTATTCAATTTTTGTAATCTTTTTTTCTTAATTTTGTATTCAATCATTTTTTTCCAATTTTTTTTTTCATTTTGTCATTTTTTTATTAAAAAAGATGTTTGGATCACAATATTTGTTCCGAAAAATCCCCTCATTACTTTTTTCCTGACACCGAAATATGTTTGGTGTGACATATTTTCGTGACACAAATTCTATCGTATAATATTCACCGGCTAAAATCTGCGATCCGAGTCAACGTATGTTTCCAAAATACATTTATTTATCATCCAAAATCAAATTACATCTCCGAAGGAAAAAAAAAAGAAACCGTAAAGTATTGTAAAAAATGCCAAGAATTAAAAATAAGTTCGAGAAATATACGCGAATAAAAAAAAAATAAAAGAAAAAGTCAAACAAGATCGCGGGGTATGATTGATATAAATTATACACATGTGAGAGTTGCGTAAATCGGGTCTAAATTTACGTTGAAAAATGAAACGATCGGACAACGAGAGTAATGCTCACAATAAGTACCCTTTCGCTAAACCTAATCACACTTCCGGCGGCTAATCGTCGCTCGGCTTTTGTTTATTTTTGCGCCGCGGAGATTTATTTGTGAAAACAAACACTTTGCGTTTGTTGTTTAACAGTTTCCATTGGCAAGTGATGTTTCAGATTTTCAAAACAATCATTAAGACGAAGAGCAGACTTTGTTTAACAGAACAAAAATCCAAACAAAAAATTCTAGGTCAGCAACAAATCCAAAAACCGAAATAAATTTTAATTGGAGTGGAAAAAAAAAGAACCTAATTGAATTTAACGTCCGATTAAAACTCCTCTCTGAGATTGGATGAATAATTTATGAACCGGATAAATTTTATTTGAGCCTTATCGAATCCTTTGAGTGATGAATGTGACATTTCTAGTGTTAGCTTGTGACATGCACTTTTCCATTGACACAGTTAGGATTGTCCATACTGGTTCACGACTATCGCGGTTGCAGCGAACAAAAAATTGAACAAACCTAGTCGATAAAATATGCAAATGCCGAGCCTTTTCACGTTCAATGGAGAATTTTATTTTTGTTCCAGTCTGACGAGGCTCAACCATGGCAACCGTGGGACCAAGGCTGGTTAATAAACAGTTCAATTCGCCTATCAATTTGTACTCGCCACAGTCCATTCAAGAGACGCTTGATCGTCAGGCGCGAGTGTTATCCAATGGAGCTGTTGGGTGAGTGCAAAAACATACGAACGCATATACGAACACAAAACAAAAACTTTAAGAAAAACAAGAATGTGTAAGTTGAAATCAACTGAAAACATTGAGAAAAACACACATAACAGAAATACAAACAGAAAATTAAGTTTGAGGTAAGTTGGTCTGGAGGTAAAATTTCCATGCGAGTGTTTGGAAGGTCGGGGGCTCAAATCCTCGTTGGGAGATTGTTTTTAAAAACGTTTTTCAAGTGTTTTTTATCATAAAATATTAAAATTTAAAAACACAAACACAAATACAAACAATAGTTAAACAAAAGCTCGACAAAATTGTTTAAAAATCAAAATTATAAACAAAAACGTTAAAAAATTAAAATCAAAATCAAGACATGACAAATGAAAATAAAACGAAGATCAGAAACAATATATTTACAAAATTTACAAAATAGAAACAGAAGAAACAAAAGTACAAAGCAAATAAGACGATTAAAAAAAAAAAAACTATGTTTCTCCATGTCTCAAAAAACATAAATCCCAAATAAGTCAATTGTCTAATGAAAATAAACCCGAGGTTTAAATTGATCAATAAATTTCATCGGTGACTAAGCTGCACCGATGATCAAGCTTTTATTTTTACTGCCGAACCGCGCGAACAGTTAATTACAATTTATATAAGTGCGCTGTATGGAGTAAGTTGCATTGATCTCGGTTAAAGATAGCTTATTGTTCATTTGCAGAATCGACTTCTCGCAGTTGGCCAAGCCATCGAATCTACAGAATAGCGCAGTGCTCAAAATGTTGGAGGAAGAGGAGGCTAGGAAGAGAGCAGGCACTTCTGGTGACTTTTCAATCAAGTCCATCCAAAAACCCGCCTTCGCACATTCAACCACCTAACAACTTTTGCAGTCACCCCTCGCTTTTCATCATCTTCTCATTCATCAAAAAAATTGAGATTAATTCTGATTGACAGCACCCTGCGTCATACCATGACACTTGGCAGATTACACCAGCCATTAAATTTCAATGGATCCTCCCCTCCCCTTTTTTGTGATCCCCCACCATTCCGATTCCCACTCTTGCATCGAGCTTGATGAAATTTCTAAAAACGATTTCGAGATGATTATTAGAATAATCAGTTGCAGTGCACCTCCGCGCTCTTGACCGTAGCTCAGTTGTTGGCCAGCATCTTTTTTGGCAAATTATATCCCACGGTGAACACTCAACTAATTTGTGCTTTTTGCGTTCTTTTGCTACTAATCTCTAATTTCAAATTCTCGTTCAATTAAAAAAAAAAAACGTTTCGTGTTTGAAATTTGCAAAAGTGATAACGAATGTTATGGTTTAGATTTATAAAAAATTAGTTTCAGAGTAGGATATTTACAAAGTGAAAAATTTGTTTGAGTGAAACAAAAATTTTTTTTTCAGTGAATAGAATGTTTTAAGTGAAATTTGGAAAGATGTTTTAAGAAACTTTTTGTTGGAAAAATAAATGTCAAAATCAGTTATTGTTTTCGAATAAGTTTTGAGATTGAGTTTTGATCTCGGTCTTCTTGATGTGACTTTAATTTGAATTGAATTATGCATGAAGCTAATGAATTAACCAGGTTTATTTATTAGCCGCCCTCCGTTAAACGCGAGGCCAAGGTGGACAGACACGAGTTATCAAGGCTATATCGACCCTTGATTTTGGATTCTTGGCTCGCAGTTTTGACACTTCGGCGCCCGTTATAATAATAAATTATTAATCCTCATCGTTATAATCCACAACTCACCGCTAATGAATTACACCCGACTAATTTATCGAGCCTAATTACACGCTTAATAAACTCGCTAGAGGTGATTTCATAGTTGAGTTACGATATGAAAAAAACAGAACACTGAAACAAAAATGAAAGTAAGAAAAATTGGGTTTTTCAAATTGTTACTAATTTGCACAGATAAACGAGTCATTTGGCCTCCCCCGCCTGAAGATCAGGACGTCGAAGAGTACATAGAACAGGGCCCAATCACAGCCAAAGTAAGTTCTTTGAAAAACAAAAACTTTTCAAAAAAGAATACATTTTTTTATTCCTTTTCTTCCAAGCTTTGAACTTTTTTACAATTTTGAGTTGTAAATTAACACGATTTAACATGTTCAACCCTTATTTTTTTGGTGTCAATTTCAAATTTGGTTCGATTCAAAAATTCAAATTGCAATTTAAGAAGTTAAAATAAAAAGAAAAAGAATTTTTTTGTGTCTAAAAACTGCTTTTGCATGGTGTTTTGGAGTACCTATATTTTTGTGTAAAAATTGTGAAACTGAGAGTTTACTGCAACAAACAAAAATCGGTTTTCGCCTGGCTTCTCGCTTTTGGTTTAGATTGAGAATATAAAATCGACCTATTTTGTGTTGGTTTGATAAGACACGCGGAACCGGCGAGTACGCGAGCTACCGAAGTAATCCGACTTTGCAAACCGCGACGCCGTCTCCTGCTGGCGACTATAGTAGTACCCTGCGACAACCCTCGCAATTTCAGCAGTCAGTGACACCGACCGGTCAGGCCAAGTCTTGGGCACCCGTCACACCCCCAGCTACCTCTCCTTTGCCCCAAACTTCACCTCTCCAGCCAAACTTTGCTCAGGTAAGTCCAAAACCATGCACTGTAAAAAAAAAACATATTCAAATTCAAAATTTCAATTCATCCTTAAACAATTGAAAAAATACAATTCAACTGTTGACAAAAATGAAAAAATATATTTCTTAGTGTATAAAAAAATCTACAAATTGGAATTTGTACATTAAAAGAACTGCAAAAAGTACGATTTTATTGTAAAAAATGTAAAAGTACAGTAGGGCAGTAAAAATGCAACCTGGAATGAAAATCATAATGTGGCTAAAACTGTAAATTAAAGTTCGATAAGAAATTTTTACAGTGCAGTTGATGATGATCCCAAAATGATATTGTTTGGATGTTGTTTGATTGTTTCAAATGAGACGTCAGTTTTATATGTGCGCAACCGGTTTTGTGTTGGAGAAAATGTTATACTTTGTTGGCACGGCGGCCAACGCGAGCGTAGGAATAATGAACGCGGAAAACCTTTTGAATAAAGTTTATACGATGTCAAAAATTGAAAAATGATGACCGGTGCGGTGTAACGTTACAGCGATTATGTGAGCGGGCCACAATGTCAACCTCGAAACGAGCTTCAACACAAGAGTCTAATCAGAGCGTGCTACAGTAAACTCTCACTTATTAATAACTTTGCCAGTCACTGATTAGATTTATTAGTTCATCCACATTACTCATTCCCTTAATCTCATTAATATTAATTAATGTACATTAATAACGAATTAATAATTTTTTTTTGAATAATTTGTACGTCCAAAAACAAATTGTAAATAATTTATTAATATTAATTACAGTTAAAATAATATCAAAATTAATAAATGTTGATATCAAAATTTTGTTGATGTAACTTGTGACTCGAATTATTGTTAACATTTCAATTTCGTTTATTACCGCTGGTTACTCTACATGTCCACTGTAATTATATAATTGTTCTAATTTGTTAGACATCGCTTCTAAATGTAGGAACAACATGTGATCGAATAATTTTAAGTTTGTTTACAAAATCCACTTCCTCAAAGAGAAGAATGAAGAAATTCAGTTCTTTTTCCAACTTTATTTATAATGTTTCAAAGGCGACAATTTGAATGTACAATTTTTTCTGGAGTTTGTACATGTTCATTTTTTTCACAGCAAAGTCAAGAAAGGCAATTTGTAAATCAGCCAGGACTAGGATTTGAACCCCCGCCCTCACTGATTACGCTGCGACCGGAGCTGCCAATCTCTCAGGTGAAATTTGCAAAATAAAAATCAAATAAAAAATCGAATAAATAAACAAATAAATAAACAAAGCAATTTGTAACAGTAAAAATTTATCACGTTATATTTTGGCATGTGATCACGTTGCTGACGTCAAACGATTATTCGAACTTTTTGAATTGGATGTTTATGTGGCATCATTGATGTCACATGAAATGCAAAAATTAGTTCGAATAAACTGTTCGAGTGAAATATATCATCGGGACGGTGGCAGAGCGTTTGTCATAAAATTTGTCATGATGCTATAATCGACGAGAACGAAAATCGTTCTCCACCATCGGCAGTTTCATAATTTGACGTTAGCTGTCGTGACAATTTATCGGATTTTTTGCATTATAAAAAAGCGGTCCAAAGCCAACGGTTTGGCATCGCTTCAATTGCCTCGGCGCATTTTCTGCGTTACAAAGCAGCGCTTGTTATACAACTGGCGAGAATCTCGAGATATTTTCATAATGCGAGGAGAGTGCTTTGAATTTTGACGCTACGGATTTTTATTTCCGTGGTCGAAGTGCGCTCTATCGTGGAATACTATTTTTAACGCACTTCGGTATTTTATAAAGCTTTATCCAAGGACGATACAAGAATAAACAGCCTAAGAGTTTCATGCTCCAATGCGTTATCTGACCTTAGTTAAGTTACCCCCACCCTATTCTGGGGTGGCAATCGAAAAAGGTTCTTCGATGAAATTCGAGTTGCGAATATAATGAGAAACTAAATTTAAAGGAAATTTGTCGTAAGGTTCCATTCATCAAGATTTATTTTCATTCGCGACAAAATAGATGACGGAAAATTTGTTTTGAAAGTGATAAAAAGAATTTGGCTGTTTTTTATAAAACTAATTTTTTTTGATTGATTTAGACTTTTAAAGGCTTCCAAAATCAACAAATATTAATTTTTTCAAACAGAATGCAATCACGATTAACGATAAATGATAAAAAATACATTTTTTTAAAGAAACTAGGTGGTGTAAAAATTACTAGATAATTGTATTCCAAAAAATAAAAAGAATAATGTTGAAATCATTAGATTTATAACGTAGGAAAAGATTTTCTAAAAAGTAACCAGAACTCTCTAAAAAGTTACTGGAAAAGTAAAAGTTTCTATCAAGTTACTAGATTCAACTGTTAAAATCACTAGAATATAATTAATACCATTAGAAACTCACTGAAATCAGTAAAAAATCGCAATATATTTTCAAACGTGAATATTTTCTTGAAAATAACTGCAATTTACTAAAAATATCAGTAAGAAACTAGAATTCACTATGAAGTTACTAAAAACAACAAAAATGTTACTGAAATAAAAGTTAATAAAGTGACGAATGTAGTCGTCAGATTTGCGGATTAAAAAGTAAGATTTGCAAAGACAAAAATTTTTTTAAAATGGGAAATTTTTGTTATTAGGAATCAGCACCAGTTTATCAGGCACAACCAGCGGCGGTTTTGGCCCCATCGACAGGCACCATGCGAGGAGACATGAAGTGGCCGCCTGCACCCGTGAAGGAGCAAATGGAAGCGGAGAATCAAGCCCGAGTGGAATTAGCAAGAGGACCAGTTTGCAGGCCCCGAAAGGTCAAGAAGGATTACAGTGGATTTTTCGCTCAGCATGCGTTGACCACCACTTATCCTGGATACAGAGCACCACCGGGAACTCAGTACTTTACACCGGCTTATCACCAGCAGCAATAGTACAAAGTATATGAGAAACTCATATTTTAAAATCAACATTTATATACTGAAACATTGAAAATACTATATACTTATGATAAAAGTTTATTACTGATGATGATGTTATATTAAAATGTATGTTTTCTTTTTGTTATTTTTAGTTAGATGCTGACGAGAGCTTTTCTACCACTGTCGCTGTTTTCAACTTCAAAGTGAATGATTAACGAACGAACGTAACGAAAAAGAAAAACAAAAAAAAAATTTCATTAAGAAAGAAAATGTTTTCTCTGAATATCATCACAGAGTTAGAGAAACGTCGATTTGAAAATAACTTGATTTGAGGGTACGTTAAATCGAGACAAATTTATCACGATAGAACTCGTAATGAATTGATGTAGTTTGAGATGCAATGACGTTTTTGTACTGAAAAAAACTTGGTTGGAAGTGATGCTTTTTTTCTCCACGCCGGCAACAAAGGTGTCATTGTAAAAAATATACGTGAGGCTGTAGAACTTTCCTCCGACGACTGCTGTATTTCGGATGATTAGACGTAATGATGTTTGTAAAAAAGAAAAAAAAAGATTTTTTTTGATTGCGAACACGTTAACTCTTATGTATAATGTGATACGTACTGACATTCAGGGAACTAACACGTTATGTCGTTTTAATAATGTAATATATATTTGATGGAAGTAAAAAATAAAAATTTAATGAACAAGCTAACTTTTTTTGCTAATTTTATTTTTTTCTGGTGGTTTTTGTAACGAAAAATTTACGTACTGTCAGTAAGAAAGACTTTATTTTCCCCAATTTTTAATTTGTTACCGACCGAGTAAAAGGCAGTTCGATTTGGTTCCAGGTTTTAATGCTAGGTGCGCGACAGTCGATAGTTATTTCCGGTTAAAAAGAACGAAACAATCAGACAACTTCAGACAAAATATGTTGTCTCAAAACATGAACGTTTGAGGTTATCGAAAATAAGTATTTGTGTTGTTGAGTTTTTGCAAACTGTTCACAATGACTACAATTATAACGAGGGAATTAATCAAACGAGGTAAAACAGATATTTGTGACATATAACATATATGAAATGTTCAAAAATCCATCATGACAGTTTAATGTTTTAATACTAAATAAATATTTAGGTTTGGGAATACGAAGGGTTCCACGAATTTTATCTTCAGAATTGTTATTTTCAACGAAAGCCAGTCCAAATGTCAGCGAAATTAAAGGTCTGTATGCATTTTTTTGTGAATTTGATTTTTAACAGTTATAATTTGTTTTTTGAATTAGTTGCCAAACGAAATTTCTTAATTTTATGTTGTCAACATTCTTAAACTTTATATCTTTTTTTTTAAATTTGAAATTAAATTGATGAATTGTAAAATTATTAGCAGAGTAATTCAAAATGAGTCACACACATTTCAATTGAATAAAAAACTTCATATATATTTCAGTGTCAAATAAATAAAAAATCGCATTGGTATTTTTTGTTTTGATCCAAATTAGAATATGAATATTCACATTACAGCTTAAAATTTTAATCTGACACATTTATCTAATCCTAATTTCAATTTCAGAACCATCCCTATTGGATCCCTTGCAACATCCCGACTATTTTCAAGTAAGCAACATGTTTACTATCAGAGACTTATTTAACAAAAGAGTCCACTATGGCCACAAGGAAGGTTCGATAAACGAAAAGATGACTCCGTTCATTTTCGGCTCTCGACTTGGTCACCTGATCTTTGACTTGGATCAGACAGCAGAACTGCTCAGACAGGCTCTGAACTTCACAGCACACATTGCCTACAATGATGGCGTGATTCTTCTAATAACTCGAGATCCCCAGACTTCTCATCTAGTCGACAAGATGGCTATTGAAGTCGGCGAGTATTCCCACACGAGGAAATGGGACGGGGACATCTTCACGAACACAGAAAAAACGTTCGGCTGCGTCGCCAGGTTGCCTGACTTGTGCATCTTCTTTAACAGCTTTGAAAAGGATATGACCCAGCATACGGGAATTACCACAGCTGCGAAGATGTGTATCCCTACTGTTGGGATTGTTGACACGAATGCTGACCCGGATCTCATCACTTATCCGGTCCCTGGCAATGACGACTCGATTGTTACAATCAAATATTATATTCGGTTATTTAGGGAAGCTATCATGAGGGGTAAAAATGCTAAGAAGAAATTGTTAGAACAGCAGGGAGAAAAGTAGTGGATAAGTTTGAAAATTGGTAAATAAATTGTTATGTAAAGTTAATCGAGTTTCTATTTGAAATTTCTAAAAAAAATCACTAGATAAGTAAAAAAAAAAGGTATAAAAAGTACTAAGAATTTGCAAATGAAATAAAAAGTAAATATTACTAAAAGTATCTAAAAATACAGAAAACGTAGTTACTGGATAGTCAGTAAGTTACTGAAAATTCTAAAATTGGTTTGTAATGAAACATTTAAAATTTATGAAATCACAGTTTTAATTCTGCAATTTATAAAACAATCGTATAAATTTAAGCGTATTGTTAAATTACGAAGTTTTGTCTGGGACAGTTTGCTTGTTGTCTCGTAAACGCTGGATGAACCTGGTGCCCAAGACCTTCATGATGCTGCAAAAAATTTATATTTAATAATCGCTATAGGTAGAAAAGTATCTTATTGATCGGGTTTTTTACGTACAGTCGTCCAAGGTTGGGATAGTATTTGTTGAGATATACGAGTTGCAGAACCTGGGGCGGACTGATCCACACTTCTGGCAATTTGTTTGCTATGGCTACAGCTGTCAGATGGGCACATCTTTCCACTTTCATTTTGTTATCGGCAACTGGCGTTGGTTCGCCAAATTTCTATAACATTTTTGCACGATAAAAATAACAAAAAATAAGTACTTTTAAATGTGTACTTTTAAATATGTATTCAAGTTGATTTTGTAAATTTGTTGAAACTGTATGAATTTTTTTTCCATTTTTTTTTGTTTTTAGAATTACAAACCTCGTTGGGGTTTCCTGTAAAAGCTTCTTGTAAGAAATTAGTTTGGACCGGTCCTGGGCAGACGAGAGTGACTGCGAGGTTCGTTTCCATCTTTTCATTTCTGAGACAATCAAAGTATCCCTGAAAAGTTATGATAATATTTTAAAAATGTAGTTAAACTTGAAGGGATGGTGCGAAAAAGTGGAAAATTTGGATTCATATTCACATGGAGACTGTGTTTAGATCCAGCGTAGGATGCTGAAAATGGAATTCCAAACAAGCCAGCACAGCTGGACATGACAACGATGTGTCCACCAGCAAGTCCAGACTCATTCCTGAAATGAGGCATAGCCAGACGACACAAAGACAGGATAGAAAATACGTTCAACTCGAACATGTCCCGGTCGACCTGCAGATCGATTTTCTCCCAATTTGCTCTCTGACTTCTACCAGCATTATTTACCAAAATGTCCAACTGGAAATTATTCAATTCATTATTCTTATATCTTTGAAATGTAAATTTTTGCAATTTTTTCAACTCGGCTTTCAAAAAACTTGTAACCAGTTTTTTAAGAATCATAAATTCATCTTGACAAACCGAAAATTGCATTCAAATTTTGGCATTTCTCTCATTTTTTAGAACGTAAAAAAATTGTTATTCATTATTCGATTCAAAGATTTAACTTTTTTACCTTGCCAAATTGGTTGATGACGTCATGGACAGCTTTCTGGTGTTTGCTAGTGTCGCAAATGTCAAATGACTAAAACTAAAGTTCGCATTTTGGATTTACTGAAAAAAAAAGGATAAGTTAATGTATGAACAATTTTGAGTTCATTAGCAAATTTGAATAATCGGATTGTTCTTTTCTACAAACATGCTAAGCAGTTGGCTTCGACTCTTTCGAGCTCTGATTGTCTTCTTGCCGAGAGGATTATATTGCAACCAGCTTTAGCCAGGGCGTATGCTAAATGTTCACCGATCCCACTGGAAGCTCCGGTTATCCAGACATTTTTATCTTTCAAATTTTCTAAAAAACAAAGAAAAACATTATCAACTATTAATTATATGAATATTATCACATAAATAATATAATAAAATGAAAAATTCAACATATTTATAATAAAATAGAACAAAATTAAATTGTAACAAAAAAAAAAAGAATTGGTGGAAAATAAAAATGTCGACTTACTGGGGTCGGTTCCAAATTTCTCAACAAAAGCCAGTTGGAAATCGCAGTCCATGTACCAGGGTGCAATAATATAAACTGCATAATAAACGAAAACGAAAAATCCCAAAAGGAGGAAAAACGTGGAGCAAAAATTGAACAAAATTTCGGAGAGGTCCATTTTCGCACGTTGCAGACTGACGAATGAAGATTCGACGATTAGCTATATTTGAAACAGAGATAAAAAGTTGAACTAAACTTTCTTGTTTGAAATTTTTTTCTTTCGCATTATCTTTTTCTAGATAGATAACGTACGAAGCACGCTTAGGTTTTGGCAATAAAATTTAAATGCGACGTCGCTTTTATGAACGGTGAATACCAATTGCAAACTGCAATTCGAACTTTGCACGACCTTTTTTCAAATCTATTTTTAACATATTTTATTATTTTATTCAATGCTTTTTTTAATTTTATTGGTACCCGTTTTAGTGTCGATGTTCATGACAAAATAAAATTTTCGTTCGACCCATTTTTGTTATTCAACAATCATATTGTTCTCAATTATTTATATATCTTTTTGATGAAAATATTTGAATTGCATTTTTTTCAATTGTAACAATGATTATAAGGAAAACAATAGAAGAATAATTACCGGCTTTATCGCACGTCTGTTTGTGTGGTGAGTCGAATATCTGCAACTTCAGAGCACTTTCTTCAGGACAATGACACTCAAACATTTACAAATAAAAAAATTATTTTTTTAATTTCCAACCAATCAAAAATGTGAAATAAGAAAAAAATATCGCAAATTCATGATCGTTTTCATATTTATTTTTCAAACTAATCATTTTCTAACATAACCTCAAATGTTATTTTGCAATTTACCAAACATCGAATTTTGTTTTCCAAAAAAAGTTAAAGATAAAAAAGTTTAATATTCAACTTTTGTTTTTAAAAGATTAGAGAAAAAGTTGTGAATTTAGGGACACCTTCAGTTGATAAAGAAGATGAACTTTCACTTTTAGGTAATTTCGACGGGCAAAAAGAGAGGAAGTGATATAATTGCGGTGAACGGAACAAGGAGGGCGAAGTACCCGTTAAGTGCGTTAGAATCGACAGGCCAGTTCCTTGGAGTTTCCAATGGCAACATTAGTGTTGATGCAACAGGTAGATTTTGACACGTACGAGCCAAGTGTTTATAATCAGGACTGGTAAAGTTGGTGAAATCTATTTGACAAGCAATTTTTACTTATTTGGATTGGAAATATCCGAGTCAAGGCCGATATTGAATACAAAGCCGCAGACAACAATTTTTATAACTCCTGAAAAATGGTAAGTAACAGTATTTATTGACTTACGTCACGACCACCTGATTTTCGATGGTTTCAGCAATTGTTGTATTTTGTTTCTTTTTCACTTAAAAAAAACTGCTAAACTTATTTCAAACAAATTCAAACAAAAATCGTTATGAAATTATAAAAATATGAAAATAGAAACTTGTATAATATTTTATTGTTTTTAATTGTTTGGATGACAATTAATTGTGATTTCTTTTCAGGCTCGATATTTCAAAGAAGATGACATTGATGGTGAGTACTCGAATTGTTTTTTTAATTTATTTATAATATTGTATCAAAACCTAAAATACAATTAAAGAGTTAATAACAATAAAATGATCATAAAATAAATAATTAAATATTTTTGATGATTGAAAAAATATTTTTTATAGATCAAATCATTAGTTTACGATAATAAAAATCTGTCCAAAGTTGTTTTTTAACAATTCAATCAAGTTTTTATTATTTTTCAGAATACAGGGAGTGTTTTTATTTGTTTGCACGAAATGGACACATCAGAACTTTAGACGAGCTTACAATGATAATGCGATCACTTGGTTCAAGTCCGACTATTGCAGAATTAAATAAATATTTAAGAGAAAAAGGTTGGTAAATGATAAATTGTTCAACTAAAAAACATCTTTAAATTAAAACGAAAAAAATGAAAAGAAATAATACAATCAAATGTTTATTTCTTTACATGGATGTTTTACTGGCTGGTTTTATTTTTTAGGTGGAAAAATGTCCTTTGCTGATTTTTTTAGAAGTTATGCATTTACAAACTCGAGTAGAAGACCTTCCAAAGGAAGTCATAGAAGCGTTTCGAGCATCGGATACGTCACGCACTGGTACAATTCCTGCTATGCAGTTAGCACATATGCTACTTCGTTGGGGCGAACAGTTGAGCAGTAAAGAAGGTTCAAAAATAAAAATTTTATTAGTAGAAAAAGAAAATTCTTATTAGTAAAGTTTGATTTCAATCTGTACAAATTTTTTTATGAATTATGAAATTCATCAACGATTCATTTTTATTTTTTTGTTTCAGTGGAACAAATATTTAGAGAAGCAAACGTATCATTGAATGGACAAGTTAAATATGAGGATTTTGTCAAAATTGCTTGTGCACCTGTACCTGATTACTACTGAAAAATTTAGCAAATTATTAAATTGTAGCCAACGTGCTTAAACACTTGAATATTTTAGACTTATCTCACGAATAGCAAATCATTTTTTTCTGCAAAATTTTGATTATTACTTTTAATATCTCTAGTTTTGTAACGTTAAAAAATGTATTGAATAAATGAATACGAAAAATTCTTCGCTAAAAATAATTCTACCGTTTTTTATAATTCTGTCATGTAGGTTTTTCTACGTTATTGAAGAATCAGAGATTTTGTTCAATTCCAATGTTTCTTTATTACGATTTTTTTTGTTAGTTTGTTATATTTCAATATTAGCTTGCAAAAAAAAATAGTTGCACTTTTTTAATTTACATCCTCTTGGATGAATCGTGAAAGTTCTTTGAGCGTGAAAGTTTGTCTGATTAAAAATTGTATCCAATCACAGCTTTGATTATTTGCGTTTTTTCGCGTATAATATAAAATGGTCGATGCTCGTATTATAATTATAAGTCTGCCATGAAAAACTCCATGGAATTCAATCGCCTGCTCCCCTGATCCATTAGGCGGTGGGCTGTACCATAAATAAGACATGCCCCGAACGAACTGATCAAATAAAGTTACCCCTATGTAAGAAATTTCATTAATGTTCTAAAAAGCCCAGTATGAAAACTGATTTTCCGAAGGTAAATTGAAATTTCATCTAGATTACTTCAAATTTCACATTTTTCATCTATTAGAAAATATAAAAAGAAACAAACGAAATTTCTATGATCACAAAGTGACATATAAAATAATTCGATAAAAATATTATATATAAGAAATGTCTATATTTTTAACTTAATCTAACTTAATTTTTCCAATTCATTTACGCAGAAAGACGATTACAATAGAAAATCGGACCAGCGGAATTCCGTAATTAGAGCATCATATGTACTCATTAACCGCTTACCATTAAAAGGAAGAAACGTAGTATACATTTCATCTCCTTTACCAATAGAATTATGGATACACCAATCCATATTTTCAGCTATACTTATCATCACATTTCCGACAGTTGTACTTGCATCTGAAAAAAACAAATTATATAAACTTATTATTATTTATTTTATTTATTAATTATATATAAAAATAGAAATTCTACTAAAACAGAGAAAAAGTCAAGAAATGTTCAAATTTGATGAAAATGGTTTAAAATATTATACGAAATGTACGAAACATTTTTTTTACAAGAAATGTTTGATTCAGTTAATTTAATTCAGTTTATAACAATATTTCAATATTTCAATTATAACAATAATTAATTGTAAATAAAATTATTGTGTTAGAAAAAACATACTACCTCATAAACTGTGTTGTTCAGTGAAAATATATTATCACTTATGATTGTCACGTCAGTCCGTATCATACCATAATTATTTTTAATTACAGACACTTTGTCAATTTTACTGTCACGAGCAACTCGGACAATTTTCGGGTTCATAGGGGGAATTTTAGGCAGATCGGCATAATAGTTTTTGAACGTAGAAATCAAGAATTTAGATTGGGGCTCAGCATGTGTTCTCTTGGTACAATTATAATCGTTCATATAACTTCGTCATTTTTACAACATTTTTTGACAACGTATTCTTGCTTAGATTGATGATAAATAAGAAAAGATTGAAAGAATAAGAATCAAATTGTTTTGAGACAATGTGTAAATGTAATTTTGGAAATTTCACATATTACCTCACATGTCACAGTTACTCCAACTGTCTCTAGGTCTGAAATATTATAAAATAAATTCATTTACTTTTTTGAAAGCTTTCTTAGTAAATGTTTTTCTTAGAGACTGTTCGATGTACTGAAGAAACGATCTTTTGATTTTGTTATGTGGTTCTTATACCCATTAAATAAGAAACGTTTTTTTCCGTTTTTTATAGATGATTATGATAGTTTAACAATGTTCAATTCTCTAATTATGTTTATCAATTACATTATACTGATTACATCAATTATAATAAAATTTTCAAAGAGGAAAAAAATGTACTTATACAGATTGAATCTTGATTTAGATCATTTCTTATTCAAGTTGATTGTGTGTACATATTTTTTAATTGTAAATTGGTAGATTTCAATTATAGTTGGTGCTTTATCAAATATAGTTCACACTAATTTCACATTTTATAGTTCACAAAATGATAAGGTTATTAAAAGAATAATACTTTTTTTCATGAACTTAATAATTTCTGAAAAAATTGTTTACAAAAAACAAAGTTTTTTTCAGACTTATTCATTATTATTAACCCAATCTTTATTGATATCATTAATATCAATTCATTTTTCGATATAAATTTTTTTTACCACAATTAATATCGTTTTTTAACCGACAAGTAAAAGTTGGTTTTTCACGAAATTAAAGATCCGTTTAAAATTTTTGTCAAAATTAAAAAAATCAACCACCAAAATTCGTTTTTCTGTACGTACAATTTATATTATTACAAAGTAAGGTAAATTCCCAATTAGCGACCATCTTAACCTTACTGAGATGTACCAATTAGTGACCACTTGGTTTTGTTAATCATTCATTCCAGAAAGTTTACAGTAAATTTATTCATCTGATACTAAAAAAATGATATAGATTCAAAAAAACAAAAATATTCAAAATATGAATTTTCTATTTTCTAGAATTTCAATGACAGAAAGTCACTAATATGTACACGGTCACTAACTGGATCATCACCTTAGCTCGTAATATGTACAATCTGGTTTTTTAATCATCACAACTTATATCATAAAAATTAAAATCTAGCTTGTAATTTTTACAATCAGAAAAACGTACGATCCAAATGTTACCATCTCCTTTTTTCAGTACTATCCAGATCGTAATCATTATACAACCTGTACGAAAAGCGTCCGATTTATTAACGCTTCAAATCTCGCGACGAAATTTTATCCAGAACTTTATTCCGCGTGTAATAAGCATGAAAATAATTCGTTGTACATCCCGTTTATTAAGTTCGGTCACTTTTATTGTCGATGGCAATCTAATCATCAAAAACGCAGAAGAATGAAAAAAAAAAAAAAAAGAAGAAAAAGAAAATACGCACGGAACAATAGAGGTTGCCGGAGGGTGGCCTTGAAACAACGACGACGAAGGTACTAATTCCTTGTAAAGCTCACAGGAGGAAGACCAAACAGAGATAAAGAATGGACTCTGCGTTGGCGGATAAAAAAGTAAGATATAGAATGCTGCGATAGGGTGAAATCAAAAGGGGCTGAAGGAGGAGCAGAGTGGAATAATGCTTAACAAGCTGACTTGAAAGGGTGGCCGCCATTTTGAGTCAATACTTGAAAGTCTTCGCTCATTAAGGATATTTTACGTCTCGCAACCTCCTCATCGTCGCCCCCCTCTTCGGCCCCCCGAGGGCTTCGCTCTTCCTTCTTATATATTTTCTCTTCGACTCGACGAAAACGCTCGGAGACGCAACTTTTTTTAACCTTCCCGCGCCCTTTGTCACTTGTCGCCGTTCCACGCCACCCCGTCTTATCCTTTTTTGCCACCCTCCGTTACTTCGCCGCGACTCTATGAATCACCACTCCCACACCTCCTTTCGTCCCCGCCCTTGTAATCGCTGTCCTATTTTGCGTCGCATTTTACCAAATTCCTGCCTAATTCCTCGGCTCTTAGCATTTCAATTTGCTCGCGATGAGCGATTCGTCGCCCATCTCGCGACAAATTATTGGAGCTTACGATCATTTCCAACTGAAAATACACTTTTCATAAACCTTTTAGCTGTGTAACAGCTATTTCACAGTTTTTTACAACCGAGAGTTTGAAAAAAAAAAAAACACTGCGAACTAACACAAGAAAAACAAAAAAAAAAAAAAAAACGTAAACACTAAAACTGTTGTTATGAATTTTTGAAAAAACTGATTTGTGGGTGTTTCGGAAATCTTTAAATTCAATACCGAAACATAAAAAAGTAAACACCAAAACGGTGGTTACGAATTTTCGAGAAAAAAAGTAAACAGTCCGAATTAGAAAATAGAAATGAAAATAGAAAATGAATGGTCAGTTTTTATTTTGATCAAACAAAATTTATCAACTTGAAAAATTTTGTTAAACGAAAACAATTACATCAGGCGGTTCTTTGAAAGTTCAAGAATCCTGAGTATACTCAACTTTCAAGTCTTTTGCTTACTCGAGACAACTTGAGACTGAAAACGCTCGACTCTTTTGAGTCTTTTGCCAAAAAAATAAAAAACTTAAAAATTCAAATTAAAACTCGTACGAACCTTTGACCTTGACTTTCTTTTGTAAACAATATCTGAAAAATATTTATTTCGCAAACATATAGAGAATATTAAAAAAACATCATTTAACATTTATAATATTCTTGAAACATCCCTAGAATATTATGAGCTGATAGTGACATGATTCAGCACATTTTTTTCATTTGCCAACAAAAACTTTAAACTTCCTCGTTTATTTTTCATCTTTCTTCTTCATTGACCGAATTGACCTCTGCATAACAAAGTCCAGCAGGGGGTTTCGAAGATAACAAAACTGCAACACAAAATGGCATTAAAATATCACGTATGACGAAGGAAAAAAAATCTATCCAAGTAACGAACAGATCGTTAGAACTTTTTTTTTCGTAATTTCGAGCTCAGCATTCACACATAAATGGTTGGGAGGAACAAGAATTGAATGGCGTGGAAGAAGGAAAAAAAGCGGATTAAAAGTAAGTCGCAACAAAACAGTAACCCTAGGAAACAATGGTCCTTGCTGAAATAATGGCCAAGGCAGTTAGGGCAAAAAAAGGAAGGATGATTGTCATTTGATTCGCGTAGTCATCGTACAATGACACACATCGGCGAGGACAGCGCGTATATTAATAACATATGCGAGCAACAAGTCGGCGGCTGCACGCAGCTGCGACAGCGCGCTTTTTGTTCTACGCGCGCAGGTCGCTGTAGCAAGTTCTTGAGTCTCACGCCGTCAGGTAGGCAAACGTGCATTTAGCGCGCTTCCTTTTGCGCCCCACATTTGCGACGCCGAAAACCCTTCGCATTGTTTTACGTCGCAAGACCAGTTTTTGTTTCACTCGGCTTATTATGTGTAACAGTTCAACGCGTCACCGGAGCGATTGTTCCCGTTTATCGCAATGAAAGGGAGAGCGACCTAGGCAGAGCCGGACCGTGGGGACAAGGACGACGACAGATAAGCGAGGCCAAAGGGTTGGATCGGAGAATCCGGTCAAACGGTTGCACAAGAGGAAAAAAAGCGAAACAAAGCGCAGGGGGTTCAAGTTGTTACAATTGTGAAACTCAAATACCGGAACGCAACGCGTTTATTTTTACAGTCACACCTAGAGCGAGCCTTTGTTTCCACGTCCTTTAACGAGGATTAGTGTCCTGAAGCGATTATGAATTCGGACTTTTTTTTTCCACCGGTCGCATTTTTCGTTATAACGCTCTCACAAATGAAATGACAAATTCAAAATCAGTTTCCGGACTTTCACGGAAATAATCGAACAAATTTTGTTACAAAATATTGTTGACCTTCTTTTCTTGAATTGTTTTTGTAAATTTATTTCAAAAACAATTTCAAATGACCCGTAGACCTCTACTCGTGTTTGTAAATAAACCGGTCATTTTGGTTTGTTTATTTACTTATAAAAAACATGTTAATTGACCCTCTGACCTCTACTTGTGTTTGAAAACAAATTGGTCATTTCTGTTTGTTTATTTTCTTATAAAAAATAAAAATATTGTTAAATGATCCTTTGATCTCTACTCGTGTTTGTAAATAAACAAGCCATTTCTATTTGTTTACTGTTTAATAAAAGTAATGTTAAATGACCCTTTGACCCCTACCCGTAGTAAACGAACCGGTCATGTCTATTTTCTATATAGTTTTCGGGTAAAAAAATGATTGCTAATGACCCCTTGACCCCTACTGATTTTTGTAAACAAACCTTCCATCTCACTTTGAGGGTTTATCTAATCGCATGAGGCCATTTGGGAAGGACATTTACATAGCTCCAGATTGGCAACCAACAAATTCACTGGATCGCAAAATAGAGAATAGGAACGGTTGAATGGCGGACAGATGTTTTTGACCTGGTCATTGGTCTAGGCACTGGCATTTTTCTTGTCCTCGTTTTTTTTCGCTTGCGATTGCCGACGTCATCCAGGTGTCCGATTGTCCAGGCCTCGGTCTTAGTTCTTAACCCTTCACAATGAGAGCTAACCCTTTGGTCGCATCCGCCAATGCCTCTGGGCGACCATTTACAGATTCTGAAACAATGCTGACTGGACCGCACCCCGGATGCGCAAGAATATTTTGGAATATACCCCTTTGGGCCCAGCTGCCCGGGCAAAAAATTGTTCGACCTTTGTTTCTAATCGCCCAGTTTTACCCTTGCATAATTTTGCACCGAATCAGAGTGGTCATGCTTGAGAAGTACAGATTTTTTAAAAGAAAAAATTTTTTTCAAAGTTTCACATCTCAGATGAATATTTGAATTAATTCATCTAATGTTATTGATTACGATTTTTTGATTTGGAATGTGAAAAGAAAGTTAGAATTAATTTTTTTTTAAATTTATTTTTATTTCGTTTCTTAAAGTTTATTCGCCTATTATATAACTTTAAATTCTAATTTATGTACAATTACAAAATAATTTGAGTTTTAATGTTGAGATTATGCATCATAGTTTTGAGTGTTTTA
The DNA here is from genome assembly GCA_025266255.1 of Trissolcus basalis. Classification (NCBI taxonomy): domain Eukaryota; kingdom Metazoa; phylum Arthropoda; class Insecta; order Hymenoptera; family Scelionidae; genus Trissolcus; species Trissolcus basalis. Next base: position 11,906 of record JAAMPD010000428.1, on the reverse strand, counting down.
TTATGATATGATAAAAACAAGTTAACGCGAGAAGAAAATGGCTCTGACCAGTTCAGTGTATTTCGTTACTACCCTAATTTCTTGATCGAGGATAACCAGTCTGTATATGTTACTTTCCTCTTCGGTATTATGGACACACCATTTTGTATTTTCTGCTGCAGTTATGATCACGTTCTCGGCGGCTGGTTGTTTATTCAGTTCCTGAAAAAACAATGTTGTTTTAATATTCATCCAATCTCAATTTCTCCACTTTTAGAAACAAAATTAAACTATACTATAAAATATAAAAATTACAATACAAAATATAAAAAATTACAATGAAAACTGTGAATTTATAAAAATATACTAAGAATTAAAAGACTGAATTCGTTCAAGTATAATTTTCATCAAATTTAAAAAAAAGAACAAATGTTCAAAAGTAAACAACAGGTTAAAAAATCAAATTTACCCCTAGGATAAAATCGCCCAGTAAAAATACATCGTCAGTTTTTACACTTATGGCAATGAACATCAGATCATTATAATCGTCATCCATGACAAAAACACGATCGGTTTTCTTGTCAAGGCTCTTGTCAAATTCAAATATATTCGAACTTCCAGCATTGATAAGTCCTCTGGTCCCTCCATTAAAATAGTCTCTGAATTTATACATAACATACAAATTCCTATACTTATTTTTTGATCTTTCTGAACAAACACCTTTCTTCATAACTTCGTCATCTTCGCAGCACTTTTTGATAGCAACTCGTTTCGATTTGTGTTCTGAAATTGGGACACTTGCTGGTTTATCCGACTGGACTGTAAATCTTGTGTACATCACCAGTCCCGTGGCCTCGTCAAATAAGATGTCATTGCACCTGTAACCGTCTGTGTCGTTGATGGAAATTTGTTTTGCTTCGTATCTGAACAAGTATCTATGATACGGTTCAATGTTGAGGGTATCGGGAATCGGAGCTGACACACATGAAAAAGTTCCGTTTCGGTGGTGGTATAATCCTCCTTCCCTACAACACCTTGGGCTCGTACCAAAAACTGCCCCGACGAGTAGAATCGAATAAATTGAGATTTTGAGTACCATCCTGATTGTCGTATGAAAAACTTGATCCTACAGTTACAACTGAAAATTGAAATTGAAAGTTGTTGTAATAGTCAGGTTCGAATCTCATTATATAATTAAGACTTTTGTTAAAGTCGGTAAAATTTTATTGAGTTGTTAAGTTTACAGTGCTTGAGATAAGATTTTGAAGTGTTTTTATGAGTTTTTGATTAAAATATTGACAATTCTGAATTTTTAGAGATTCTTGAATCACGTGGTAGAATATTTTTTAACGTTAGCAAATTTTAACGAGTTTCTTATAATCTTAAAAACTTTTATTTTGTGATAATAACCTCGATATTTTTTAAAAATTTGGAAAAAGTAATCTTTTTGTCGATATTAATAAACGAATAGAAAAAATGATTTCTGATTTTTCAAAACTTGGACAATTTCACAAATTTTGTTGTTTATATAAAATTTATGTAAATAATGCTGGACCATGCGGACTTAGATTTGCATAAATTTTTTATAGCATTTATGTAAAGTCTACATCAGAAGTTTACAGTTTACAGAAAATTTAAATCACTCTGGCTATCAGAGATTGGAAAATATATGGACTTACCTTTTTATTAGATGTTTCTTCTCCAAGACCGTTTGATATACTGAATAAATGAACTATTTAATTCGTTTATATTAAGTAAAAACGTATATTTATCTTTACGTTTTTTGATGGTAATGACATTTTAATAATTATGGTAATTTTTTTTCTATCAGATGCACATCGAAAAAGATAAGGTGTTATTATTAGTTTTATTTCAAACGTATTTTAATTCAGTTCTACCATTGAATAATCACCGTTCTGAATTATCCAAATGCACTTATTCAGAAACAGAATAAACAAAAATTTTTATCTAGATTACATCTTGCTTTTTACTAATTGCTTTTTTAGAAACGTCCAATTTTCTAATATTACAAAAAATTATACAATATATATTTATTTACAAAATTATTTATACAAGAAAAACAATTGAGAAACTTATGAAAATTATACTAGAGAGGGGATGGGAAATTGCAATATATAGTTTTTATTAAATTTCTAATTTTATTTATCTAAATTTACAACTATAAAGTAATTATGATTGATGATTTCAAAGATGTTATTTTAATAAAAAATAGCATCTTTATTTTATTCTTATGAAATTATAAATTACGCTAATGATTTAAGTAGTTGAATAAAATCATCTTTGTGTCCAAGACTATTTTCGGCGATATTTATATGATAAATTCCATATCGAGGATAATCTGCGTTATGGACACACCATTCCATGGTATCAGCGGCGTTCATGATCACACTCATGGCAGATGTTTTTACATTTGAGTTCTGCAAAAAAACATTGTTTCGTATAAATATAAAAAAAATTTACACTCAAAAAAAAAAAATTAACAAAACAAAAATTATGTACTATATAGTTATTTTCATATACAAATATAATTATTTTCAATAAAAGTTGCAATTTTATTTGCAATTTAAACAAAAGAAAAAAAAGATATAAATTCAATAGAGCAAAAGTATGAAATTAAATAGTTTAATTGATGATTTAGTTAGAAAGAATAATTTAAAGTTAAAAAAAGTGGAATTTATTAAATTTTCTCACCTCCAAGAAATCGTCACCGAGTACAAACACATCCATAGTTTTTCTATTATCGATACCACCATTGCCAAACTTCTTTTCTGCTTTTGAACGAACATCAGTAGTAAGAGCCCTGGAACCGCTGCCATAATAGTCTCTGAATTTATACATGATGTATCCACACTTATATTTCTCATCAATTCTCTCTTTGCAGGAATAGCGGTCCAAAACTTCTTCGTCAGTGCAACATTTTTTGACAGTGAATCGCAGTTTTGATTTGTGTGTTGAGATTGGTTCACTTTCTGGTGTGTCCCATACGACTGTCAATACTGAGAACATCACCAATCCTGTATCTTCATCAAATAAGATATCACGACACCTGTAACCTTCTGTTTCGTTAATCGAAAGATCTCTAGCGTCGAATCTGGTCAAGTATCTGTGATAAGGTTGAATGTTGAGAGTATCAGGAATCGGAGCTACGATACATGAGAAAGTTCCATTGCGATGGCGGTAAAGACCTCCTTCATCACAACATCTTGGGCTGGCCATAGCAGCCCCGACGAGCAAAATCAAACAGACTGAGATTTTGAGCATCTTGTTTTTCGTATGAGCAATTTGAGTCCAAAGTTATAACTAAAAATCAAAATTGAAATTAGCATAACAAAAACATTTGGGGGCGGTTGGAGTAATTGTCACAAAATGGAATAATTCATTTTGGACAATCAAATGAGTTGATATTTTATTAAAGTTGAAATTGTATTTAAAGATAAAATTGAAAGTAGAGATTGAAATAATTAAAAGGATAAGATATAACTATGTCTGAAATATTGGAAAAAATTTGCGCTCACAATTGCAATTAGATTTTGAAATAAATTGAAAGGTTTGAAAATCATAATAGAAGATAATAAGGGGCTTCTGCAATTGCGCCGACATGAAAAAAATATACATGAGTTGCGCCGAACTGAAATTGTACACTTGTCGGTCATAATCAGATCTGCTCTGAGAAAAATTGGCAAAGCTGCGAAATTGACTGAATTGTGTGTACGAATTTTCAATGCGCACCGGGCGAACTGCGTCTGAGATACGCTTGTCAGTTAGTTTTTGAATAATGTTCCGAGAGTTGAATTGACTTGAAATTTTGTACACTTGTCGGTCATAATCTAGATCTGCTCTGAGAAAAATTGGCAAGGCTGCGAAATCGACTGAATTGTGTGTACGAATTTTCAATGCGCACCGGGCGAACTGCGTCTGAGATCTTGATTTTGAATACAAACAAAAAATGATTGTTATTTGTTATGAATTTATCTTCGGCGCAATGGCATATATATTTTTTATTCTTTATTCTGGTGCAATTGCATGGATGCAGAATTAGGCGGAACTGCACATGGATTTAGGCGCAACTACATTTGAAATTATCTCATCCGGCGCAATTGAGTATTACCCGATAATAATAATATAATATAATAGAATAGTTTAAAAATATTAAAAAAGAAGGGTAATTGTGACAATCAAATAAATTGCTATTTTATGAAACTTGTTTTTAGTATGAAAAGTTTTTTTTATTTTATAAAAATTGTTTTTTGAAGATAAAATTAAAATTACAGACTGAAACAATAAGAAATAAACTGTTACATAAAAAAGTGCAAACCAGAATAAATTGTTATTTTATAAAAGTTAAAATTATTAAAAGAATAAGAAACAAATATAACTAAAATATTGGAGCAGCTTGTGTTCACAATTGCAAATTGAAAATTTTGTATTGTTACCTTTTTGTTAGACGTTGTTTAACCCCAAAACTGTTTGAATGACTGAATTCAAGGCTCATGATGTCCACTTATATACTAAATTTTTTTTGCAACAATCTTTTATTTCTTAATGACAATGATATTATTGTAATAAATATTTTATTGTATTTTTTTCAAATCTGGTTGAAATCAAATACGGTTAAAAAGTTATATCGAAAGTGATAAGGTCTATTCATTGATTAACACTTTTTTAAAATAATTTTCTGAACTCGAATAGTCAAAGAAAAACAATTTTTTTCTAAAAATTTTAATCATTATACAAAATCAAATTTTTTAACAAATCTGTTTTGAATTGATATCATTTTTTAAATCCGAAAGTCAAAAGTTCAACAATGGAAAGTTTGTTATTTGAAAGTTATACGATAAACTTTTTTCTATTTTTTTTGCTGATAAATTTATTTTACCAAAATATTCATTAAATGTATAATTTTCTTCGTTACATTTTTAATGAAATTTCTGATTGACATAATCGTAATTTCATCAAGTGAATGTTCACGTGCAAATTTTGCGAAAATTGATATTCGTGAAACACCAACTCTTCCAATCAATTTTACATTTTGGTCCTAATTTCATCAAAAGTATCAAAGGTCCCTTTTTGACGAATAATTAATGTAAAATCAAACAAAATTTATTAAATCAATTGAACAATTAAACACATAATTACTTTAGACAATTTTTATACCAACCATTTTTAGTTTTTATTTAGAATGTATATGCACGAGGGTTTTTAAATACATTTTAAAATACCTTTGACGTTAGTCCTGGAAGATGACTTTTTTAATGAGGTTTTGGAGAGGTTTTCCGATGCCTAATTAAGTCCGCAAAAGTGTTCTTTTGAAGATTCCTCATCGTCTTGAAGGCGTGCTCCAAGTTTAAAAGTAATTACATAATGATTGGCCTCAATTACTCTTACTACATCGACTCAATAACTGAATTAAAAAAAAAAAGAAAAAAAAATTCCAACATACAAAGTAAACATTTTTCAATTTTCTCTCTAACAACGGACTGTTTTTATCGGTTCAAAATTATTTATCCAGTATAACAATACCTCCGATTGATATTCCAAGAATGCTAAGAGTTTAATCGAAATATTCGCGAATCATGGGAAAAAAGGAAATATAAAATGTCCGACGAGAGCGTAGAGATTGAAATAAAGTCCACCCCCTACGGGCTTTCTGATAAGGGGTGGTGAAGTTAGAAGAACCGAAGCCATTGATTTTGAATATGTAATTCGAAGCATTTTATTATTCCATCATCAACTTCGTAAGGGTGGATCGGGGCTTTTCGACAGGAGCGGCACCCTCTTTTGCAATTTTTGCAAAAATCTTACTCGAATTTAAAAACATCTTTCTTCATATTTTCTCACAAATCGAATGTAAAAAGATTAATTAAAAAAATTACTGAAAAATGTATCAATTAATATCGATTAATTTCTACAATGAATTTACATTTTTTTGTAAATACTCTTAAAAAAATTTAATTAAGTATAAAAAAAAATGTTGCAAACAAACAATCAAATTTGAAAAAAAAAAAAAAAAAATGTTGTCTAAGAAACATAAAAAAAGTAAACTGGACTAGAGATAAAAAAATGGAGCCGCCCCTGATTGAAAGGCAGGAGCCGCCCCTAAAGTTCGCCTCTGCCACCCTCTCTTCATTCTTTACTTACTACCCCTTGGTCTTGAACTCAGCTCGATGCGATCCCCGACCGACGACTTTCGTGACACGTGATTGAATATTTTTTCGCTGCTCGCGATTGGTTCTGCGTAGTAGACGATATCACGGCCAGCGGAGTCGCCACCTGTTAAGTTGAAGAATCGCCATGGCAACCCATGCTATTTAGTCGCCATCGAAAAAGAGACGAAAAAAAAGAGAATGATCTGCTTCCGTGAGTTTACTTTATATACACGATGTGCAAAGAATACCTCCCGTGTCTTTATTTCCCTTCAAGACCTCACCGAAATCCCATGTTTGTCAAGTCTAATTGGTCATTATGAAAACTGAATTAAAATTAAGATTACACGGGCTTAAAAGAGCTCGGATTTGTCAATCTCGGATGGAAATTAAGTTTCAAATGTTTTACGTGATCTGTTTAAAAGGGAAGAATAAAAAATTTGCTGGAAACTTGAGAAATTTTATTATACAAAATATACAAACTGGAATGAGGAAGAATATATATTTTGTTTTTTCAAGAAATTTGTTGATTTTTGCAAAAATGTTAAAAAATTTTCAGTTAAGGATGTATATTAGAAAAAAATAAACAAAGAAAAGAAGACGAAGAAAAAGTTGGCATGGTAATTTCTATGGTACAGTGGTTACAAAATCGTTGAGGGTGAAAAGAAAGGCAGGAAGGTTCTGTAATGATCTTATGGCCGTGGCAACTTTTTTAATCAGCGCTGGGTTTAATTGTATAGCCGATGAGGAAGTTCCTCTACCTCTTTTTGCATTCTCGCATAGCCTTACAAGAGAGCATCCCTCTTTGGTGCTCGCCAATCCCGATCCGTAACTAGTGAACTCGTTTACTCTCGCACCCCAGCTAAGGCTGCGACTTTCCAAACAAGATTTGACTTATTGAAATACATTGAAAAAAAAAAAAAAAAAAATAGAACCACTGCACACAGGCTTCCGGCATAAATGGAAAATAAATACCGAGTTTCGAACGTTCGAATACCGTCCGACTTGGGAGTGAATTATTTGTTTAAAATAGAAAACTTTTGTATGAAAGATTTTCATTATGTGAGCATCGACGCGAAAATATAACTTTTAGTTGTTTGAACTCGAGACAAGAGTTTTTCTGAAAAGGAGATACTTTTTAATGAAAAACTGCAGATGAGAAAAAAAATACATCAAATAAAATAAAATGATAAAAAAGATTAAAAAGGAAATAAAAAGTGACGTTTTTTCATTGTTTGCAATCAAATAATGAAATTAATTTTTTCGGATATCGTATTGCATCTAAACATAGTATATTTAATGGTGTAGAAAATGTCATAACATTCTTTTTGAATTAATTTTTGTTACATTATCAGAAATCAAATAATTCTTGATCGATAAAATCAAAAAGTTGAAAAAATATAAACATAAGAAAAGTGTAACAGTTCAATGAACGATTTTCTGAACGAGAAAAATTAATTTAATTTGTTTTTCATTTTTTTGTTCTTTGTAAAATGGATTGATTTTGAACGGTAAAGCAGTTTTCTAAATTATCATTGCTCAAATTTCATCTTTCACTCTTATATCAATTTCGGAAATCTGAGCTGAATGTTAAGATGATACTTAATATATTTTTAATGTTTCAATTGTTTTGAAATCAATCTGATTGTTTATTTTTAAATTCTCAATTTAAAATTGGAATGAAATTTCACGAAAAAATGTTTAGATAAAATAAATACTTTCGTACAAATCTTTATTTCGTAATCAATTTTATTTATTTATGTTCTATAAAAAATGATTTTTATTAAATTTTAGGTTCACTTTTCATCAGTTGGTATGCGCACAAGATGTTTCAAAGGGTCTGGTCCAGATGGCGGAGGTTCCGAAAAAATTTCACCCCCCAGCCAAACTTACCCCTAAGGGTGGTTTGTTACCAACTTTGACGTAAGATTTCTTTCTTATCGACGCCAGCAATTTGGGCGTTTTAAATCAATCAATTCTTAATTCTTAATTTGAAATTCCCTTCACGTAACAAACTTGCGCTTTAAATTCCTTAAACGATTTATTTGTGTAATAAAGCTGGAAATCCCAGGAATTAATTCAGACAAATTTGAATTTGATCTCTCAATGTCAATTACTGAGAAATGTTAATTTGCATTAGTCTAACTGAAATATATTAGCGGTTGAATTTAATCGACTAAATTTATTTATGATGATTGAAGTTTATTTCTCTCAAATTTGCATAATTGTTATTTTTAATTACACATATTTTTATAAACTGTTGAAAAAAATTTTATTAAAAAATATGACACAAAAGACACATTGAACAAACAGAACTTTCGGTTTCTAAAAATTTTAATAAAATAAAAACATGAAACTATCTTAAAAAAAAGAAACATTTTCAGCTCAAGATAAATCTTTAATTTTGTAATTAAAATCATGAAAAATTTCATTTAAAATGAAATGAGAATAAAAATATAGGTTTGGGAAACGATAAAATTTTGCAATGATAAAGTAGTTTTGTTAAAAATATTTTGACAAGAATAATCATTATCAATCGAAAATAAAAGTTTTCTCAGTTAAACTATTGCTGAATACTTCAAAGACCGATCTTTTTATCCGTCCAATTTTGTGAGTTCAATTTTTAGACGACTGCGTAAATCAAACATGGATGTAGAAACGGAGATGAGCGCGCATTCAAATTTGCCGACGTTACGCATCGATCCATCTGAAGCGTTGTTACGGCTCGACGTCTGGTCTTTACCCAACCATATCAGGCATGTGTTTCTTTTATATTATTTCAATTCTGAATTCCTATATTCGATTTATCGTTTTATATTATAAAAGTGTAAAATCAAGTATCAAATTATCTTTCACTCCTTCATACAACGAACAAAAATAATTAAAAAACATTTACAAAAGTTAAATCAAATAAAAATTATTACACTACAACAAACTATTTTAAACTTCTTGGGACAAAAAATTAATTTTTGATTATAAAAATTGAATTCAAATAATTCAATAAATAACTTGAAATTTAAATTGATAAGAAATGTCATCTTATCAATTTATTATTATTAAAAAGTTGAATATTAAATATCAAACTTACATTAATTTTAGTTTTGACGAAATTGGGAAACACCAAAAAGTACACTTATTGATTTAAAAATTGTTTTTATTTTTCAGAATTAATGTGTTTACATTTGTTCTTTCACATGCAAACTTTTCATATGAAAAGCTGGTTCGAAATGAAACAGATTGAATTTCCACCATTCCATCCCATCCCAACAAATCATCAAGTCCATCAATAACATACCATTTCATATAATACAAAATGTATAGTAAATATGTCCAAACACATTCATCATTTCGTGTGAAAAAAATATACCGTACCTGACATCACATAGAATGCTAGATTCTGCGCGAGGTAAACGTGAGAAGCAGGCAGCAGACGCATTAAAAATCTCAACGGCGCCTCTTTCTCCGCCTTTCGCTTTCAATCAAAACCCTTCGGCCGCTTCACCAGAAAGAGTGCATAAATCTGCATATATGCATGTGTTGAAGTCAAAACTTTGACGCTTCGTCGCGGACGAGAAACGTCTTCTTTTGTGTCAGAGCTTCTTGCCAAAGTTTTGAGAACGACCTTTTTTTCCTCTGAGTGCAGAAGGTTTGCGGGAAAAATCTAAAAAAAAAAAAACGTCTGAACAAAAAAATTAATAAAATAATTCGTCCAACAAACAAAAATGTGAAAAACATAAAACAAAACGAGATCTAAGTTAAATTTAATCATAAATTTCTTAAGTTCAATCTAAAGTTTAATTTCAAGTTAAAAAATAAAGAAGTAAAAATGTGAAAATTCGATATTTGATTGACATTTCAAATGGTAAAAGAAATGAAAAGGACACACATAGATGATGGGAGGGGGGGGGGTAAAAAGTGATATAATGGATATACTAGGGTTAAATTTCGCGTTGAAAAAAAAAGTTGAGACGGAACCGTGTACATCTTATAATTACGGCTAAATAATCGTGGTTATTTCGTGGTGCTGCGAGTTGTTTGCATCTCATTTTGACATTCTTTACCTCAGTTGAGGTTTTTTTTTTCGACTCAATTAAGATACTGGCTACAAGATCGTACGTCGACACGCTCGTTTAACCTTTTATTTTTTAAGGGAGCAGTCGCCCTCTATTTATTTTCTTAGTAAATTACTTGAGGACGGTCTGAAACACGAAGAAGGAGCTGGGATGAGGCATTACGAACGCCGTGGTGAGAGTTAAAGATGCTTTCACCCACCTGTTGAGAAGACGATCTTATAATTAATTCCATTTTACACCACAGTCCGTCACTCGTCTTCATAACCCTGAATAAGAAACGAGATATTCAATCCAGAATTATTATAATTGTTCTCGTTTCGCCTCTCCGTGCCAGCTCGTGCACTTATTTTGTTTGGCCCGACGTATCCTCGTATTTCATCGTCACGTAAATCTCTCTCTCTTTTTTTTCATTTTCAATTTTTTTTCTGCCTTTGAAATATTTTCTCGCCCCGGTTAATTACGTGAATCATTGCGAGATTCTGCGCTCATTTTTTGTATCTAAAATTTTACCTCATGAAGATTGAACGGTTCTGTTGAACCCCCAAATTATAACAGATGTAATATTTCCATTTTACTTTTTTTCATTTGCCAAAAAGAAAATTCAAATGTCAATTCAACTTAAAATATCTAAACAGTTTTATGAATTCTGTTTTTTGGTGATTTGGTTTATTTGGTTTTTTGTAATTTTTACATTTTTAGGATTCGAACGTGAAAGGGTGGCTGGGCGAGGAGAAGCACATTTAGAAGTAACACACATTCTCCATTAGAAGCCGAGGATATTTCATATAAGCATCACACGCGAGATCCCTTTCGAGAGGCCCGACGAGGAAATCAATTGAAAGATTTCCCGGAGAATTCGTCGTCTCGATCTTTCTTTGGAAAACACTTGGCTGGCTGCAATCAAAGTTCGGACTTTTTGCGTCGGATCCTGTCGCTCTGACTTGGTGCACTCCTAACCGCCCCCTTTCGCATTTCGAACTCCCCTCGCTATTCTGCCGATGTTTGCAAGTAATTCTAACTTCCTTAACATCTTTCATACGAAAAGCATTCGCTATACACCAAAGTCCAATTTGATTCCATTATTCGTCCCCGACAATCGCATCTCGAATTAATAGGAAACTTCGTATATATTATTTCCAAAAAAAAGATCAAAAAGTTTACCTAAAATCAGAAAGTAAAAATAAAATAGATTAGATGAAAATCAAACGTTGGACGAGGGATGATAAAGAAAAATCTGAAGAATATCTGAAAGAATAATATCTTTATATTATATAATATATAAATACATCAAAAAAACTTTACATTCCTATAAAATTTCCAATTTCGAAACATAATGTAATAATTTAATAATAAATTTAATAATTTAATGTCTGATATTGTGAATATTCGACATGATCAATTTTCTATAACTTTTCTATATCACACGAACAAAATTATATTCAAGAATATATTGTATATTTACATACATTTTTAATATACATTTTTCTTATAAATTAAAATACATTCGTCTTATAAATTTATTAAATTAAGCGGCAATAAATTTTATTCATAAAATATAAAATAAATTCAAGTCTTAGAAATAAATATAGTTCATTTATATAAATTATATACAATTAAAAAATATTTTTACAAGTATATTTTCGTACCTCGCGATTTTTAATTTTTAACTGTCATATTTAATGTATATTTT
>JAAMPD010000427.1:0-52754 GCA_025266255.1 Trissolcus basalis | reverse complement strand
TATTTTTCTCCGTGTATTGATACTAGTTAATTAAAGGTTGATTAATTAGTTGATACATTTCTCATTATGAGACATTTTTTTTTTAAATGATTGAAAAAGTTTAATAGGCTTCAAAGTATGATGAAATTTAACAAAAAATCAGAATTTTTTGTTACTTAGAATAAAAATGATTGACAATTAAATGTTGACTTTGATCCGTCTTTCTAGTGTTAAGGGGAAAATTAAGAAAATAATAAAAATGATATTAAAGAGCACCTGCATGAGAAGGGCATGTCCGTTATGAATCGGATTTCTGAGTTGAAGGCAAAAACTGACATCAGCGCCGATATTAATGCACTTCTTTCTGATCTCGTTCGGGGTTAATCTATACTGATCCAATCCGTCGTTCCATCTTATTCTTTCAAAAACTTGCAAATCCCCACCCACGAGCCAGTCGCCCGATTCATAGATTATTTTTACGTACGGATGACGTAAATCACTCGTGCCAAATTGCCTGCAACATCTCTCTTCCTTACGGTGATAATGAAATTCCGGATTTCTTAAAATTGCAATTGGACTTTCATTGTGTTTGAGCACCAGCGCGCTGCAATGTTCAAGCCGCTCTTTGTCGGCGTTACTTGTTGCTAAAACGATCGGAATTGATTGATTGACCTTTACGCCGTCTTCAGTAATTTGATTAAAATGAAGACACTGAAAATTATGCTACATTATAAACTTTTGTAATTCGTCTTGTTTCTGTTATAAAAAAAAGTCTGGGGTTTGGGTTTTGTGCAGTTTTATTTCGCGAATCAACATTTCACGTTTTCATGTTTCAATTCGAAGTTCTATCAGTTGTGAATTAAATATTTTGAATAGAAAATTCTAGAGACAACAGAGGCAATCTAAAAGCTATTTGTTCGCGATTTGTTTGCCGATGTAATAATTTATTCAGCTTGTTGGTTTTATTTTTTTTTCTGTTTGAAAAAAACTTTACCGAGAAATTGTTCTGCGTTTAATCATTTAAATGAGTACTTGCATATTTAAATTAGATGCTTCAGGTTTCATTGTTTGTTTGGTACCTTCGAGGGTTCTTTTTTCTCTCTTTTTTTCAATTTTATTTATTCGTAATCAAAGAATATCGCAAACATTTTTTTCACAGAAATAATATCGCAGGCTATTTAATTAATATTGAGTTTCAATTTCCACCTTTACATTCAATGGAGAAGAAAAACGAGTAAATTAAAAAAATTACGATCAACTTGCAATAAATACTGATAGCGTTATAATGAACTTTGGCGCAAGAAATTTCGATCCCTACAGCATACACTTAGTTTCTTATTCCGTGTTGAAAATTGAACAAGATTGCACAACCTCTGGTATCAGATAATTTTGTTGTAATATTATGTAATTTTATTGTTCCCTACGGGAAGAAACCACCAAAGTGTCAGAAAAGGAGAAAATAATCAGCCGGAACTATGAATAAAAATGTACCATAAAGTGATTATAAGGTCTGACTCGCGACTTTTAATTTACAAATTTTGCACCAAACTTGGTACAAAGTTGGAAATTTGTTTCTAGACTTTTGTTTCTTTTCTTTGTGATGAATTGAAAATAGTCGACCAAATCTCAGACCCACGAAAATTGCATTTCTCCATCACGAAATCTATTTCAACTTTGCACCTATCATTTTTTTAAACAACCGAAATAATTAAGTTATCTTTTATTCTTTACTTAGTCATGATGTGTAAGATATTTTGAGTATGTGGAATCTAACTTGGGGTAACTGCACCAGTGAATGGTCATTGCATTGGTACCAATTTTTCACTGACCATTCACTGGTGACTTTGTCCTTTGAGTGAGTAACACTTTGAAAGTTTCAAAAAATCGATTCTTTTATTTTCTGCGCATTTTCGAAAAATGTGTTTTTCAAATTCTATAGAACCACTTAGTAATATGCATTTTATTTTATATAGAGAACATTCGAGAGCACTCTGAGGTGCATTTCACGTTTTTGCTGAATTAGTGTTTTTCAACTGCGTTAATAGTTTACAAGTCCCATTTTTCAGTCGATTTACTTACTAATTTTGAGAAAATGTTTCACGTCGTTAATCTTAAGGATTATCCGTCAACTTTTTTGATATGTAATTTGATGTGACTTTTACGAACGACAAGAAAAGCTTTTCATCATTTTCATGTTTTTTTTTTTTTTTTTTTTTTTTTTTTAATGAATATAATTTGCAGACAAAAAATGTTTTCCAAATCCGACTATATAATCCCCAAGTTAAAATCTATTTAATATGACGTAACTTCAAAATTCATTTTAGATGAAAGTTGAGAGCCTCAGACTGTCAACGCAGTAGGTACGATTTTTTTTATCACACACGCTTACTTCAAAGTTTGCAACGTCATCAGTTTGAACTAAAAATTCTCTTTGTAAATGCAAAAATATTTTTCTAAAAATATTTCTCATTTTTCTAAGATAAATGGTAGGATTAGTTTTTTTGAGCAGTCAAAGTGTTACTCTTGTTTAATCCATTAGTTTGAGTGATCAAGAGCAGACCTGGAGATACTCGTCCTCTCTCATGAATCCTGTGAGAGGTGCAGCCCAGCCCTCAGCCAGGACCTGGACCCACTGAAGATCTAGTCTGCTAATCTCTAAATGAGGAAGATTTTCCGCTTCGGATTTCATTGCGGCGACTTCGTCCTTTGCGATAAAAAGTTCCGGGATCATGTTAGGTAATTGCATCATCAAGCCAGCTTTAGGGATAATCCCTTTAGACCTAAGAAGCTCGATAACCATCTGCGAGCAGTGTGCGAGATCGTAATTCTCCGTGTTAATCACGAGGTCCGCGTTGTTGGGCTTTTCGTAACATTGATCGACGCCCGTGAAGGCTTTGATGGCGCCTTGTCTGGCCTTTTTGTACAGCCCTTTGACGTCCCTTGTTTCGCACACGTTCAACGAGGCGTCGACGAAAATCTCAAAGAACGGCAGACCTGCGTTCTCGTGTATCCTGCGGGCCACCTGCCTGTCGGAGGCAAAAGGCGAGACGAAACTACACAGCGTCACTATGTTGCTGTCGGCGAAAAGTTTCGCCATCTCAGCCACCCTTCTAATGTTCTCCTCTCGGTCGTCCTTGCTGAAGCCCAAATTCTTGTTCAATCCGGTGCGCACATTGTCGCCGTCCAATCCGTAAGCCGGGATGCCCTGCATAGAAGACAATTGTTTCATGCACACCATGAAAATAATGAATGACCAAATAGTTTGCTCGGCGAATCTGTTCAAAGCATCTGTGCAAACAAACAATTCGTCCACATGGATCAATTTGTTGCCTATTGTCGACCGAGTCATATTTACTGCCAATTGTTTTTTCATGCTTTTATTTTTCAATGACGAATTTGTAAACTGATATACCAAATTAACTGGGGTGTATTACAAGATTGAGCCTTATAAAAAAAAAAAAAAAAAATAAAATAAAACAAAAAAAAAAACAATTCATAATGGTTAAGATGAATCTATTGATGGGCAAAAATGGGTTTCGCGAAAGTTCAATCAGGGAAACAAGTGTCTAGATTAAGACACTTTTTGTAGTCATTTTAAGACTTTTAAAAAAGACTTAATAAATAACACATGAATGAAGTCATTAAGTGTCATAATTAAACGCTGGGTGTCTTAAATATGGACATTTTTAAGACATTTTAACAATTTAATTATTGTTTTGTGTATTAAATTTTTTTTTTTGGGTGAAGTTTAGCAGTACATGTTAGTCCAGACTCAGGGTCTTTTTTGTTACATCAGTTAACTAACGATTTCAATTAGCAGGGCTTCCGTTCTGAAGGCTATGGACGTCTTGCCGGCTCCCGAAAGACCAGTAAACCACACGGTGCATCCGCGAAACCCAGAGATGTTGAACGCTTCGCTTCGTTTCGCCCGGGATATCTCGTGGGCCTGTGATATCACGTTTGATGCGAACTTCTGTAAATAATTTCGACTAGTAGTATCATTATAAATTATAATTAATGTTGCTGTTCAATTATTGTATTATTTTTTGTATTAATTGTAAAATTAATTTTACAATTTTATTTGAACAACATTTTGTGAAATGGTAAAAATATTTTTTTGTGCGACAGAAATTTATAATCGGTCGGGATAAAAAAATGATAAATCCTCTTATTTTATACAAATTGTGTTTTCAAAAAGTTATTATTTTTATCACTTGCGACGCTAAAATTAGTTTCGCAATTTAATTCGAACAACAGATTTTCAGGAATAATAATAACTGTGCGAATGTGATAGGAATTTTGGAGAGATGAGATAAAACTGATTGATCACTTTATTTTGGCTATGTAAATTGTGTTTTTAAACTGTCCTGGTCAGTCAAATCATTGAAAGTCATAATTTTTTTGTTTTTTTTTTATAAATAAAGTTGCTGTTCATCAATTTCGTTTCGTTGTTTCGACGCTAAAACTAGCTTAACAAGTTAATTCAAATAACATGCATTTTGAGGAAGAGTAAAATAAATTGTTTGAATGTGATAGGAATGTTGGTGAGATGAGATAAAAAAATGATTGATCCCTTTATTTTGAGTATGCAAATTGTGTTTTCTGTTTGCACAGTGCTGATCCCAACCAGGGCATAATCTCTTCAAAACCTCTTGAACCACGACAACGACCCATTTGGAACGATCAATAAAACACAACTGTTGGTGTAAAAACAAATTCTTTAATACAAGTGAACGAATGATTTATATTTATCCAAATACAAATATATTCTGTTTGTGCTTTATGACCATTGTGTACATGGCTGAGAGAAGCTTTTTCTTTAACGAGATCTCGGATGAAATGATACAAGTATAGAATTCTATAAACTGACCAAAGTGTCTCGGCAATGTCACATCAGTTGATTAACTTTATCGATAGGCTTCGAGATTTTCGAGCATAACGGTTGCTTACTTGAAGCTCTCTCGCCTAAGTTATCCCAAGCGAAAAGCTTTTGTGATTAATGGCAAAGAGGACAATAAATCGATCCCATCTTATTATTTGTTTCTCTAATGAACCGATTGGAAAAAACCAATTAAATCTTTCTTCGCTATTTAGTCGGTTCGATATTTTTGTCAATTTAAAGTTGGTGAAAAAAAGAATTGGGTACA
The DNA here is from genome assembly GCA_025266255.1 of Trissolcus basalis. Classification (NCBI taxonomy): domain Eukaryota; kingdom Metazoa; phylum Arthropoda; class Insecta; order Hymenoptera; family Scelionidae; genus Trissolcus; species Trissolcus basalis. Next base: position 47,628 of record JAAMPD010000427.1, on the reverse strand, counting down.
CTAAAAATTTGCAACTTTATAGATTGTCGAGTAATTTTATCGAAAAAAAAAAGTTGTTTCCAATTGCTTGATAAAAATTCAGTTGCAATTCAAATTAAAGCGTTTTTCATTATTCACTTGTAAAAGTAAAACACTGCCGTTAAAATGTCGTAACTTTGCGTGCGTTTCCGTCTATTGGCATCCAACGAATTTTTAATCAATACATTTTTACAACCCGAAGAAAGATATCAAATTTTTGTTGTTCAGTCTAAATAATATTTTTCACATACTTCATCCGACGGAACAAAAGAAAAAAATGAAAAAAAAAATAGATATGCTAAAAGGTCGATTAGATAAACATACATTTCACGGGAGTTAAGATATTACCGAATATTAAATTGTAATTAGTCATCAAAATTTAAATTTCGAATCGCGAATACAATTCCAGTTCACTTTGAAGATTGCAAAAATTTTAACGTACAAAATTTCTTTCTTTTTTACTTTTACCTCAAATTTGTTGTGATTTTTATCTTTGATAACGAGCGTTGACGTAATTCCCATAATTGATGTTTGTCAGGTGAAAAAATGGCACCAAAAGTTCGAGCAAATAAGAGGGAACAGAAGTTATCGTAAAATGAAAGACAATTTTGATCTAAGTCACTACATTTTAAGTAGGATCACTTGTCACGATGAATGCATGATCTGCACACGTAGTGGATCGAGCGTAAACTGCGATTCAGAAAAGACGAAACCACTTTCGAGGCAAACGCACGGGCGCTCTCGCAATCGAGAAAGCAGGAAGAAAGTGGTATTCATTGCCAGTTCATATTGTGTCCGCTTTCTGATTAAATAAAATTCGTAATACATCGGTTGCGACACACGCTTGGTGTGTACGCACCTTCATTCCGCATTCATTCATTACTATACTGACATAATTACTTACGTGCAATCGGTCTTATGTAAAATGTTGTTTTACAAACTGCAATCACTGGGACTTTTTTTTGTTCAAACCATTAGTTTACCTTTTCATAATTGATGTTTTGCATGTGAAAACTTGGTGTTGTTATCGAGGTGAAATATTTGCTCACCATTGTTGGACGTTTGTAACTGTTCGAATTGTTCATCTCCCAAAATTGCGACTAAAGTTTACTGATGAACTGTTTTGTTCGTGCAAATTCGTAGGAGAAAAAAATTGATTTGAAAAAGGTCCGCAAGAAATTGCCCGCAAATGAACGGCGTTTTGACAAAATACTCAAACACACTAATGTTAAAATGAATGCTTGCACGAATTTATCAAGTTGCTATTCACCCCACCAGATGGATTATTATAATTTTACTTGTTGTAATCGCTCATTGCAAACACTTTGTACTATTTTTGCAGTGTATAACAACGAGATTTATATGGGATTATTGTGTAGTAAATTTGTCAATTTATATTGACAAGTACGTCAGAACGCTCCAGTAATGCTGTGTATCGAGCTGCTTAACATATTAACTGATGTATAAATTAAAATCACAAACAAAGTGGATTGGATTATTTGGTTCATTTCAATTGGCAGAATTATAATCAGGAATCAGGTGGAATGATTGATTTTGTTGGCATTTGAATATCGCGTGTTTCCTTTTGCAGACAACAGGGATATTCGAATATTGAAAATTAGAAAAACAAAAATATAACTTAACAGCGAAAAATAATAAATAATTTATTATCATTAACTCAGTAGAAACGAATCATAAATTACATTTATTTTCTCAACAAATTGATAGTCTTTCTCTTTATAATGTTTCTAACATCTAACAATTAGGTTGTCGTCTTTATTTATTGGGATCATCTTGAATGACGACATAGTTACATTTCACATAACAGTCAGAGGGTGATTGATAGCGGAGAACAGCAACAATGTGAAGAATCCTTTTGCCATTACTTTCATCCTTGGTCACTTTTTCCATCTCTCCTTTATGGCGTATCCTTTAACCTGCAATTTCGACATTTATTAATATTTCTTTATCTGTATATCACAAAGCAGAAATTGATAACATTCATTACTTTTCAAGCATTGAAAATTGTTCACAGAGTACGTTTACAATAGCCCCTCAAAGAGCAAAGTTATGCGTACCGTCTTCTTCTGAATCAGATATTCTTGTGGCTTGGAGAGAACTTTGTTTCGATAATGTTCTGCCAGAGCCTCTTGGCCGTGAAGGAGGAGACTGTTTGTTCCAAGTAGCCTCCAATTGATCAAAATGTTGAGATTGAGCAAGAGCTGCTTGTTCCGGTCCTAAACCTGGCTGAGACCCAGATAACCCTGCCTTGCTTATTTCTTCCATCGATGCACTAACACTGAACCGTCGTTTCACTTGCTCACCGACTGATTGCGCTTTCAAAACACCTTTAAAACAACAGTAGTCATCAAAATAATGAACCAATAATGAAATTAATTCTTATGATATTGTTACAATATTTATTATACTAACCGGAAGTGAGGTGTCCATATTTCTTTTGCCAGGTGTATGTGTCCAGGGAAACTTCTTTTTTCAGCAATCTTCGTTGGGGTCGTTTGGTTCCCGTTGGCCTCGGGGCTTCGTACGTTGGCAATTTAACATATTGAGCGGGTGTGTTATGCAGACACAAGATTGGCATGCATTTGTGCTCCAGTAAGTGTAAAGCCAATCTCGAACAGTCTGTTGACATCTCTATCCCAAGCACGGGTACGTGAAGCATGATGGAATTTAGTGCTGTGCCTTTTTTCGTGTCCCAAACGATGATACTTTTGTCTTCACTACCAGATACGGCCAGAGTTCCGTCTGCTGTTAAACGGATGCAGGTCACATAACCCAAATGGCCAGTCAAAGTGTGACGATCCTCGCCAGTGTTTATGTCCCACACGATAAGATTTGCATCGCGTGACCCAGACACAACGATGCATTTGTCTTGAACTGATACTGCGACACAGGTTACGTGATCAGTGTGACCAACAAGAACCTGTAAAATTCGTCATGTTACATTGTTTTGTTTATATTGCATACAATTTGAGTCAACTGAATTTTGTGCAATATATATGATACATTTTGAAGTAGTAAGAATTCGGAAAAATATAAAATGTGATATTTTTTTAAGTCAAGATGAAAGATAGAAAAGAAAGGAGGTGAAATATCAAAAAAAAGAAAGTAAAAAGAAAAAAAAAGAATATGAAATAATGAATAAAAAAACTAAAAATAAAAAAATAAAATAAAATGAATAGAAAGGAAATGAAAATCTGGAAGAAGGTTTACCTGAGAGAGTTTTCCACCTGCAACTTGCCATACTTTTAGACTCATGTCTCTAGATCCAGTTATCAAAGACTGGGAATCTGGAGTAACCACTAGACATGTGATATCTTGCGAATGTGATACGACGTACTTCTCTTCTGGTCCGGCTCCCAAACTGACTATTCGAACTTGATTATCACCGTTGCCGCAGATAGTGTATCTACAAAATTAATCTAATGAAAATTCCAACAAAAATTTGGAAATTTATCGTTTTGGTATCTGATCAGCTACCTCATATTGGAAGTGACCGCAAAACACCTTCCGGGACCACAAACTGATTGAATCAATGTTCCACTGTCCGCCGCCCAGACTCTAATGGAACCAGCTCTATCGGAACTAATCACCCGATCGCTATCGAATAGAGCAATAACTGACGTAACTGGGTGTAAGTGTTTAAAGGTAGCAACTACCAAACCCAAAGTCAGACCCCAGACACGAACTGTTTTATCTTCCGAACCTGTAGAAATGATCTAAATTAAAGAAAGCAATTTCTATAGTAAAAAAAATTAGTGTCACGTTAGATCTCCACCTGATGCAGCAAAAAGTCCAGAAGCTGAGAAAGCGATGCAAGTGACACTGGCAATATGACCTTCCAACGTCAATAGAAGCTCGTGATTATTCAGTTGCCAAAGATTAACTAGCGAGTCAACGCCCCCAGTAACAGCCATGGATCCATCCCTGGATATATCAATGCAAGAAATCGGTGCGGTGTGTGGCTGTAATGATTCTTGCTTCTTTCCCGGTTTCGAACACCTTGGAGCCTCTTCGCCGCGGAAACTCCAGTAGGTGAGCTTGTTACCTCCAGCTGTGATTAAAAAGTCGTCCTTCTCAGTCACTCTAACTGACGTCACATCCGCAGAGGGATTGGCCGGTAAGGTTCTGGACAAACGACCACTGTGCATGTCAAATACAGACACTCGACCTTCTGCTCCTCCCGCTATTGCTCTCCTGCAATCTTTTGCTAGACAGATACTCTTAACTGGACCTTGATGTCCTCTCAAGTTGTGAATCTCAGTTCCAGTTGCTAACGAACGCAAATACATCTTGTGGTCGTCACAAACAGCGAGGAGGAAAACCGAATCCAAGGAGATGTCAAGCTTCGTCACTGGGGCGGGCAAACTAATACTGTTGAGTAAGGTGAAGTTTTCGAGGGACCAGAGACAGACTGTACCATCCGTCGATCCGGAGACCAAAATTTCACCGGCTGAATTCACCCTCACGGCAGTCACGGGACCACGATGGTGATCGACCTAGAAAATCATTTGTTTGTTTGTTTTGGCACTTTTGTGTCTTTGGATGAACAGATGGATAGCTAATTTGTACCTTCATCAGAACTTCGCCAGTGAGCAATTTGCAGGCTATTATACTGGAATCGTCACCGCCGCTAACAATGACGGAATTATTCAACGCGGGTGTCAGTGTGAGAACGGGCGCAATATGTTCGCAGATTCGTACTTTCAGCGTTAGCTCTTGCATGTCCCAAACAATTATTGAGGTGTCCTCCGAGCCGGTAAGCAAGTATTGAGATTGTGGCGTTATTGCGACGCAAGATATGGGATTCGAATGACCTAATTGGGAGGACCAATTTTATTTTATATTTACCAAATTTATTGTTATTGCAAAAAGAAAATTAATTCGAGTTTTGTGACGTACCTTTGAACGTGTGGACTAGTTGACCTGACATCACGTGCCACAGTTCAGGATCACCTTGATTGGGTATTACCACCACGTGCTGGCCGGACGGGACAGGTTCCACAAGTCTGACTCCTCGAGGACAGGCCAAAGCTCGGATTTGCAGTGGAAGAGGAGGTTGGAGCCAGCCATTCAGAGGTACAAGGAGTGGATCTGTGTAACCATCGCACCATGCCATTGCAGCCATAACCATTCTTGAAACCTTTAAAACAGATCGAAAAAAATGATTTGTAATTTGTATCGTGATTTAATTGATCCTTTACTATTAATATTGCTAAGAAATATTAAAGAATTTTCAGTTGTAATTTCTCAACCAAAATGATATCAATGTATCTTGAAAATTATTTTCATTGATTGAAAAGAAATGTTACTTAAATTTCATAGCTCATTTCATAGGTTTAAAATTTAAATTAATCATAGCCGTATCAACATAAGGGTTAATTAGTAACAGGTAGATAGTTCTTGGAAAGTTTATGTCTCTGAGTCATGAACTCACTAAATCACTGCCGTCATCTGCAACAGGTCTCAGCCAACAAATCAGCTGCGCGCCCAGCTGTAACGGATCCCTAGTCAAAACATCACTGGACTTCCTTACTGCATAATAAACCAGCTCTAGATCTCTCTCCAAGAGGTACCGCCTTGCGTGTTCCAATACACATCTCAGATAGCTGACAGATATCATCTGCGCCCCAGCCAGGAGGAAATCAAACGCGCAAACCGCGAGTTTTTTTAACTTCTCAACGTCGCCCGCTCGGAGGTAATGGATCCAGGCTTCCTCTACGTGGCGTAGAGTGTAAGCTATGTCGTGCTCTTGAGGGGCGCTTTGGAAGGGCGTCTCTTTTTTGTTTTCGGCCTCCGTAGTGTTTAGGACACTATTCCGTCTTACTTCAGCTTGTTTTTTACTTGCTTCTTCACTGCTATCGTCATCGTCGCCCGTCGCGAAGAATAGATTCGCAAGTTCGTTATGAGTCGCCTTAGTTATTTCTTGTTTTGTGAGGTACCTTTTTATCGCGACCTCGCGCACGGTCCAGCGCCAGTTGAATATCAATTTACCACTCATCACCCGGACCTAGAACATATAAACAAATATTATTCAAACAGTCCTGTCGAAAATAATTCAAAGTTATTTGATTATAAATGGCTTGTTATACATTTTTATATAAAAAATATACAAGTGTTGCATTTTAATATTCAGATCAAGATATTAAATTTGTACACGGAGAAAAAACATATTATAAAAATTACTATAACATATTGTAACCCAGACGTATCTCACACATCTTGTAAATTATCCTTTAAACTTATTAGATTTTTTATTATAATTTTACAGCAAAATTTACAACATCGTGTAGTAAAAATGCATTATATTAATTATTAATGATGTTGTAAATTTTAATGTAACTATGATGAAAAATCTAATAAGTTTAAAGGATAATTTACAAGATGTATAAGATACGTCTGGGTTACAATATGTTATAGTAATTTTTATCACATGTTTTTTCTCCGTGTAAGAAATATAAATTGTCTGGAAGTTCGTACAAAACAAAAATCTTTTTTTGAGAAAAACGCATTCAAAGTCTGACTATGTCAAACTTGACGAAATTAATTTTTCACTCAAAAAAAAAAAAAAAAAAAAGAAAAACTGTGTAATTATGTAAATGGTTAAAAATCATACCTTTAACCAGGGATCGAGAGTTCGTCTGGCTAAACACCAAGTGGCGAAATTAAATTCACTGTTGCTCAGCAGCAGCGGTTCGTCACCTCCAGTCGGCATGAGCAATTCGAGAATCTCAGTCTCAGATAGACCGTACTCGGTGCACGCAAGAAACGCGCCCAACCTCTGCATGGCTTTCTGACCTAACAACTTTTCGGCGGCGGTTAGAGCCGCGTCTACATTTGGCACGTTGCTCTGAATGTCCGGCAGCTCAATTAGGATGTCGTTGCTCTTGAGTCGCTCCTTTTGCAGTGGTGTGAGGCGCAAAGCCTCAGACGGCACGGAAGTCGTCGCTATAAAGTGCACCCCTGGGGGAAGGTTCAAAGGCAGCCACGACAAAGCCGCAACGATGTCGCATTCGAGCGGATGCAGTCGCTGCAGGTCGTCGACCATTATCACGAGCTGTTCCGACATGGGCTCCTCTTCAATTTTGCGCATTATTTGGTTAAACCAATTGTTCAGGTACAGGGGCTCGAAGGAAGCGTCGCGCGGAAGATTGCCGTCGTTGTTGGCGCACAAAAAGCCCACATGCTCGCACAGAATTCGCAACAACTCCAAACTGTATGCTGATCGTGGGGTCGAGGAGCAAAGTCGAACGACCCGTAAGGTTGGCCCGCCGAACCAATCGGGCGAACTTTCGTATATCCTGCGTTTAACAGACACCAAAGTTCTTGATCATTTCAGTGCACCAGAGGCATTTCAAGCATTGCGCGCCCATGCAAAACAGAAGTTTGCGTATAGTTAAAGAAGGGAGGGGGACTCGCATTCGAACTTTGAGATTAAGATCTCGGAGGGATAATTCAAAATAGTTTGTTATTTGCAAATATTTTTCACTATCAGGTCGGTGTAAATTAATTGTCACAGTTGATATCAAGGTTTCTTTGTGCATCACGCTCTTTAGAGTCTATTCGTCAAACTTTGATGGCAGCATTTCTGCATATCAATCGATGCATAACACGTCAACCCCGCCGATTGATATATCTATTCATTCAAGCTGAAAGCCTGGATGGGATTTCAGTACTCAAGCCCATCAGATAGCTGCCGGAGTGGTTGGATAATTTCAACATTCGGACATGAGTGAGCTGTTTCATTGAGGTGAATTAAAATGTAAAAAAAAAAAAATAAATAAATAAATAAACAAAAACAAGACAAAACCCGAATATAATATTATTTTTAATAATATTATTAAATAATAATATTCTTTCTAAATCGGACTAAGTGAATATATACGTAAAATAAATCAATCGTCTTATTGCAAAAAGTGGATGACTATTTACTTATATATATTCACTCATTGGTGAGTGAATACTTATTCAGATTTACAGAGTTCAATTAATTTTCATATGCGCAAAATCTAATTAACAGTTTTCATTACTCTCGTACGTATATTTAGTCACAATCGACTGGGCATAAATTGGGATTAATTGGAAATTATAATTTTAGATGAAGTTTTTGAATACATTGATTATAACCTTTTAAGGATAGCTGTTTTCCCAGATGATTTTGAGCCTCGGATTAAAATTGGACCGTGTTTCTGATTCTTGCCAATCATCATCAACTCTTTAACTTTGCGGACGGCTTCGTTATTTTCAGATGCCGGATCAAAATTCCTGAGAATAGCAAAATGCGCCATACTCTCGGCGTACACTTCCTGCACCATTTTCTTGCGGCTTTTTATTTCCGGATCTTGCTCCACCGAGTCATTAACGAGGACTTGCAACCTGTTAACAATCTTTTGTCGCATTGTCGCGAGATGGTCGTTATTCCCTTCTCTAGTTTTTACATTCACATCTATGCTGATAACATTTTCTCCTGGAAGAGTCGACTCCACACGTTGTTTTAGATTCGAGGCCGATTTTGATGCATCGTCTCCCAGTCGGTTGAAAATCACTGCTACAATACCTTGCCCTTCTGCATCAAGACCTATAAATACAATTGTTGTTTCATGAACCCTTTTATCACATAATACTAATTTTTTTAATTTGACAAAAAAAATAAATAAATAAATAAATAATAATAATAATAAAATAAAATACTATTATAAATAAAACAAGATAATAACCTTTCTTTTTTCATAATAAGAAAAATTTCTTTTTCTTAATTTTATATCTCGAAAAATTTAAAGATTTTTGAATTTTTTTATTTCATCACATAATACTTTTTTTTTAATTTGCAGAAAATAAAATAAAATACTATTATAAATAAAACAAGACAATAGCTTTTTTTCTTTTATCACATAAGAAGAATTTCTTTTTCATAATTTTATGTCTCGGAAAATTGGAAGATTAACGTAAAAATAGATTGTTTAAAAAAAAACTCTCTGAATGTGTAATGGGATGAAAAGATCGTTTCGTATCAAACAATTTTGTCTACTCGTTACACGATTCGATAAACGGAGCGTCTCTTCATAATGTTCGGGCTTTAATAGGACGGGGGTTTTATTGCGTTCAAGGGACCTCTCTCACCGCTGTATGTTTTCTTCATTTAACTAAGCTTAATAAATCTGTTAAATGAATTTTTGCCGGTTGAATAACCTACTTAGGCCATAGTCGAGTTGCCTTTCAGCTGTGCTCTTTAATACGTTTTGGATTTCTTGATTGTCTGCTTGATTCTGGAGGGCACTTTCTGCGGCGACTCTTAAGGCTTCCCTCAGCTTCTCTTCGTTTGATTGCCAAGATTCGCTGGCGGTTTCCTCACTATCCGAAACAATACAAATTATTCTTTTCTTTCTTTCGTACTGTTATTTTGTCTTACAAAGTAAAAATATCAAAGAAAAACTAACATAGCTTATGAAGAAACAAAACCATTGTTTGTGAGTGAAACAACCGTCATAACTGTGAAATCTAATTTTATCAATCAGAGCATTAGTTAATCTGCTGTTTACACTCGGACTAGTTTGTTCCACATGCAAGATTAGTTCATGTGTACTCAAATTGGTATTAGCGAATTTTACCTGCTGGCTTTCAGTACGTAACAATGGTTATTATGCTCATAATAATTCGCCAACGAACCATTATGAGTGAGCAGTGTTTGGAACGTTTTCTCTTCTATTTGCGTTGGCGCCCAACCTGTACTGTAATTTGAACCTACTAAAAGCTGCAAAAAACATATAATTTGTTGAGCATGTTCGATTACTTGATGAAAAAAAAGTACAACAAATAAACAAACAGCGAATATTATTCTGAAACGGACATTTGTTTCAATCATTTTATGTTGATTTTAATTTTCAAGTTTTTAATAATCAAATGTAACTGAATATTAACAGACGTTTTGTTTTCTTTACCAGGAGAAAGCAGCCCCTGGAATGTTTGTGCGATGCTTTGATTTCCTCGAGGAACAATTCCGCAAGTCTGGGATTTTTGTCTGGATTTTCGCTGGTGCCATATTGCATGTCGACAAGTAGCACCTGAGAAGCACCAGTTGGTTATGCAAAAATCATCGACTTGTAAAATGAAAATCGAATTTAAATTTTGATTCAATTTCATTAAAGCCGATTGTTACCTCGATTCCCATATCGTCGTAAACTGATTGCAACTCTGGCCCCACCATTTCTAGAAGCTGTTTTCGTTCTTCTTTGAATTCTGTAATGAGATTGGATTACAACTAATGGAACATTTCAATTTTCCAGTATAATAGAATAATAATCAGCTCTCTATTGATTTTCCTCTTTTTTTGTCCTTTTATTATAAAATTACTGTATAATCTAACATATTTCCAAAAATGTCAGCTCACATTTATGAAATGTAAAGTGTGTTTTTCAATGTGATCAAATAATTACTAAAGAATATCACGTTATCAGGACTGATGCAAACTTTCAATTGAAAATTGACTATGATTGATAACCGCTGCTGCAAATTAGGTATAGTATCAATATTCCGAGTATCGTCCGGATGAAAAGCGAATTTCGTTGTCGAACAACGCCAGTTGTAAATTGGAGAGTCGTGATTTTCTGATTTCCCCTTTAAATTGCATGCAGCTCGAACCAATGGAAATGCAAACTTGAGACGTTCGAGTGCATACATCAACTGTTATGAAAACGTCTCTGCTTTTGAATCAAAACTTCTACTACTACTACAAATTATTGAATTAATTACAATGACGAGAGATGTCAAATTTTATCCGACGCTTTTCATCAGATAGATCAAATTAAATTTCAAAGCACTGTCACGTTGTTTATTCCTTTTTTACGCGGGGGAGAAAAATAAATAAAAAAAGTGAATTTTAAATGTCCGTTATGAATCGCACACTTGGAATGAATAAACAGTTATAATGTTCGAGCGAATATCAAGGCGGAATCAGATAAATGGCAACATGAAATTTTACTTTTAAAGCTCTCGAGAACCTCGTTTTGCCGGCGAATTTTCCACGTTGATAATTAACATGAAAACTCGTTCTAAAAATCAGACTAATTGATTCGGTATATACACGTTCACGACTGCGCGTTTCTGTGCCGTTTTAATCACTTATAAAAAATTACTTAAGCGGTCGATTTTCATTAGCCTAATTGTGTTTACCAAAAAACGAAAACGGGAAACATCAAAATTGAGCTGTAAGATTTAAGATATTTAGTTACTGACAGTCTTGAAATAATAAGTGACTCTTATGATTTGGCAATTGAGATTGAGACTCGAAGCGTAGTGCAAAATTTATATTTACTTTTCAACGGTATTACTGAAGTATACAGTTCTTTTATTTTTCTCTCCCCCAAACAAAAATTCATTATATATTTAAGTTGCCGGATGAGTTTCAATGAAAATTGTTTTATTGCAATTAATTTGAGTTGCAAATGAGAGTATTTGTTTAATTCGCGTGATTATTGATTTATCCCGGTTGTGCATTTCTTCTAGGCAATGAAATCAGTTGCAACTCTGTCGCTAACCGGAATATTTTATTTTTGACGAAATTGATAGCAGCTTGGTAGTCGCAAATTTCGCAGCGACCTCGTTACACAATGAATTGTACATTTAATAATCTCATAATCATTCGCGTAATTGATGTTCAAATAATTGTCACTACATATTGCATCAAATTGAAGTTCGTTCATGCGAATTACGCCTGTTCATATATTATATTCTTTACCAAAAAAAAAAAAAAGAGTTAACAGTGTTACGAATTGAATTTCATTTTACGAGGACCTCTTTTTGTGAAAATAATATATCGTACCGCTTTTGGAATACTTTTGAAATTGTTCAAATATTATAAAACTTGTTGCACAGAAAATCAACTGCACAATAGTAGGATCGCTGTGAAATAATTCATAAATGATAATAGACAAATTTGTTTCTGAAAATTATTGTAAAAAAAGGGTTACACAAATTGTTTGATTAAATGATATTTAATTGAGTTAGCCGAAACGCGTAACAAATATGTTGTTTTATTTAAATTGAAAAATTAATATGAATTATTTATTTTTTGTCAAAGAAAAATACATTTCAAATTCAAATGAAATATCGCGATCTGACATATTTTTCAATCACAAAAAGATATTCAATTTAGAATGAAATGCAATTTGATTCGTCCCTTTTTTTTATATTAATCAAAAAGAAAAGTTGATTGAACGAAGAAGTAAAAAAATATGTACATGCGAATCTAATATGTGTCATGTATATTCGAAACAATTCTCGTATATCAGAAAGAGGATGACGGAAAAAATTTTTCTGATCCACTTCCAACAGTAGGTCACAAATTATGAATGAACACTTGAACAAAACCAACGCGGACTCATTTATCCGGCGACTCGTGATTAACTTCTGCGCGCACTACTTGCAATTCAATCTTTCCCCTCGACTTCTTTTTTTTGCCCTCGTGCCGACAAACGACAAAGGCGAAATAAAACAAAGGGGAAAGAGAGAAAAAAAGTTGAATGCAAAATGGAATAGCGTGTCTAGTCCTCAACTTACTTTCAAAACTTGTTCATATTGTTATAAGTTTTCATTTTTTGTCTAATTCTTTATAACGATTATGTGCAAAATTGGAAACAGAAATTGAACTCACCATCGCGTTCTCCAGCGATGAAAATTTTGATGAGTCGCGGGGCAGGAAGGTGAGGGGGCGGCGGGCCGCCTTTCACCACCCCCGCGATCAGCTCCACTTCGAGATTCATGTCGACGTTGTCCCCTTCCTCCTCGCTTTCGATTTATTTCGAATTTCGTTCGCGTGCCCGCATGCCGGAATAATTCTCCTCTTTTCTTCAGTCTTTCCACGTCAACGGTCTTATCAAATCGCAAGTTACGAACTCTCAGTGAGGCGATGCGCGCCGATTATTGCGTCTCCGGTGACAGTAAAACTTAGACGCCGCAAACGAATATCAAAGGAGCCTCAGAACGATTCGTTTCAAACCACCGCTGCGTTGCGCTCATCCGCAATAATCCGCCGAAAAGCGTCTCGCATTATTACGAGCAGTTACTGGGACGTCGCAACCCGCTCGATTTGGGCGCATCGCTGGCCTCGATTACGCCCCTTCAAGTGGCGCATCTCGTGTCCATAAGCACCCCGCTGTCGTCCATCTGAAACAGAAACGCCAACGAATTTAATCTATCAAAGCCAACCGACTGCTTTATAATTTTCAATTCAAATTCAGATCGTCTAGATGAAATACGTATTTTCGTTATATTCATATACACAATTTACATTATTTTAATAAAAAATAATAACGATACAACAATAAACATATGAAATTGCTCAACAAATGGCAACAAAGAGATAGACATTGCTCTTTTAGGAAAAGATGTATAATTTAATGCACATGCAAATACATAAATTTATATTTATATTCATATAGAACAAATTTACACTGCTTCCGTAGCAAGTAAATTTTCTTTGATTTTTAACTATTCATGTTTCAATTTCCGAGCATATTTGCGCTCTACTTTTTAATTCTTTATATTAAAAAGTCCAGCGTGCAAACTGGAAATTTCCAGTCAAACTTTAATTTTCAAGTTCAACTTTTTTTTCTATAACATTTGTTCTAAAAGTCCACTTTTTATAGTGTTAATTTCAGGAATTCAGTTAGACATAGAATTTAAGTAGTTTGAACAAAACATAAAAGTAAACCTGTCAGAAAAAGACTAAAAGCACAAGATTTTATTACAAACAGAAGTTTGTAATAAAATAGTTTCTTTAAACTACTGTGATACAAACATTTTATTTGAATTATCATGTAACCTGTAGAAATTTTCGGGAATATTTCTACCGATGAAATACTTAATAAGTTTTGAAACTATAATGTAATTATATTTGTAATGTAATAATGTCGGTAAAAAACTGTATAGTTGGCAATGTATGATAATTGAATCGCATCTTCCATGAGGTTACAAACTGATAAATACGCAAGTCGACTACCGCCCATCCATAACAAACTTTAATCAACAACTTTGTTCTTGAACCGGATAATTTAATCTGATTAACTGATGTGACAGATAATTTATAACCTCCACTAACTGTATGGTTTAGCTTATTTTAATATTTCTTCTTTAAACTGACATCAATTTGTATGTGAGCAATCGACTAATTTGTGCCCCATCGTTGGCGTTAATCGAGTATTTTATCTAAAAAGAAAAGTTTGTTTTGGTGCTCGAAAATATACGCGTACTCGAAAAGTTCACAACAATCCTGAAGTTTTCGTCGTGTCAAACTGTTTGCAAGCCAAACTTTATTGAAGTCTGATTGTTTATATGGCTTCCGTACTGTATCTTTTCTGTAATGAAAAAGAAACATTCGAATAATCGAATAAAAATAAAGGAAGATAAATGATGAAAGGAAAAAAAATATATATATATATATCCTCACTTTAATTTTATATCATTCCTTTGTTTGTGCCAAGTTTTGTTTATACTTTTGCTATTTAAAAGTTGTTAATTCTTTTAATAACAGATTACAATAGTTTGCTTTAACTAAACTTTTTCTTTCATTTCTGCGGCTGAACAGTCGCGTTGAAGTTAAAATAAAATCGTTCCCAATTAAGGTTATATAGAAAAAGGGCTGATATATCGATGATTGATCTCCCTCTATACTCTTTGTGTGCAGGTCCGAATAATTTTCTTCTTCTCAGCAACTTTTGATGCAATGAACATCGTCAGTCATACATTTAGTCAGTCATGAAATTTGCCCTCGCTCAACTGAACGGACGATGTAATACGCGGAAAAAGAATATTACATTCGGCTGGAAAAAAAATTACCCAGTGATGTGTGTGTGTGTGTGTGTAGATCAAAAAAGGCGGTGCATATTTTATTAGATGGAGTATGCACTCGATGTTTACTGCACAACTCGATTTACCTTCTTAACACTAGAAGGACGGACGGGTCATTTTGACCCAAAATAAAAATTCAACTGCATACTTTTTTATTCTGAATTAGAAAAACATTCTAATATTTTTTGAATTTAAATATATAAAGTAAATTTATATCAAATTTACCGTAACGGACTGATGGTCATTTCTTGTTTCACAAATGTTTCAAGTTAGAGCAAATAAATGGTGATACAAAAAGAAACAGATTTCTAAGAAACAATGTATAATGATGAAAATTAATACAAAATTAAAAACGAACAAGTAGCTTTGAATACTTGTCTATACTTTATAAAACGTATTTGTATAAAAATGTATTCTCTCTAATAAATAATATTAATAACATTATTATCGTTGAAAATTGTCTCAATATGTTTATATTGCCATCATGACAAAAAATGTCATAAATATGAAAATCAACATATTTTATCTTTATATTTTTACATGAATTATTATTATCTGTGGATAGAAATGACCCATTTATCTTTTTCATCCGCTAGCATATTTCCGTCCTTCTAGTTTTAATAAACCAGAAATCAGAAACAATAAATGTTGTTCAAATTGTTTATTTAATTTTTTCCTTTCAATTAAGATAGTCAAAAACGTCTTTGTGTAAATGATGAAACGTTACTGAATCTAGAAATAGATTATAACTATTCATTTGTGTTACATCGGTTGTTTTAAACTTATTTTCTTATTTTTGCACCAAGATTTTCGAGAGATACTCAAATAATTATTCCATTAACATTGAAATGTCCACAGAAAAATTAAAAGAAAATCTAAAAAAAAGTCTGTACAAATGCATCGTTATAGCTTGGAAGTAAAAAAACTCAGTGAATTGATTTTTGCTATTTTCGACTTGTGAAATTGTCCCTTAGGTGACGCGTTATTGAGTTGAAATGAAACAACAGGTTGCGCGACGTGTTCTATTAATATTAGATCTTACATAAATGTTGGATCTTGTGTGATTTCGCATTGCCATCTTGTTTGAGCAGAGAGAATCACATTAGAAGCAGGGACAAGAAATTGCTCGAATAATTCAGCGTCGAGTAAAAAATATGGCTACATTTATTATTTCGTATGAGTTGAGAGCAAACGCGAGTGGCGCCAGCGCCTCAGACGTATTTATTATTTTATTTTTTTTTTTTTCGTTTTACTAACACTTTTCATGGCTCCTTTTATGCTTCGTGACGGTATAGACAACTCGAGCTGTTATAAAGCGGTGGCGATATCTCGGAGCTGATAAATATCGCCTTTTTTGTTAAACATTTTAGACCGTTGAACAATTGCAAATCAATGTGGTTTGGGGATTATTTATTGATTCGAAGTTGCTCTCGTGACGTAGCCAACGCTGCATGTTAAATGCGACGATTGTTATATAGAATCGCAGAATGTAAAAGTCAGCGAATAAACGGACTCCGGAGTATTAAATCGTGCGCCGTGTGAAATGGTGAAAATTAAAGTGGTTCGAGTGATTTGTGTCAGGTGCACGATAATTAACTCCTTTTTCGAATCAGAAAAAGAAAGATTTTTGGTTCGATGTTTTTTTACGTTGAATTAGGTCGGGTGGAAAAGAAATTAAAGTAATGCTTGGGCGTTAAATTGAATTTAACGTTGACGTAATTTCGGATTTATGTACTTTTTTCGAAATGAAATTTATAATAAAAGAGTTATATACACTGAATTGTATGAAATATGATATTGGGTATGACGTGACAAATTATGATACCGGTGACAGAAAACCATAACCTGTTGCATTTTGGTTTTGCTCTTAGAATAAATTATGTGACAGTCATTTGATTAAAGCTGAAGAATAATGGTGAATTGCAATGACGTGTACAGTGAACATGGGAAATAAATATCGCGCTCTTACTCTCGTTTCGAAGGGGGTTGAGATACGGCTAATGTTTATGATCACTTGCGAAACCAGGTCATGCATTTTGAAAAGGTGGTTACAGCTAGAAACACATTGCAAAAGTTTCTTTCGAATACGTGAATTGCGTGAAATGAGAGGTTCTGAAACTTGGACAATCTTGCTCGAGTACAACTCGTCATATATCATATAACATTAGAGATGATGCCTCCTTCTCAAACTCTGTAATCGTTTTAGGATTGAATTAATCAAACGTTTGTTCAAAAAGTTTTCGACATATCGAAACTGGTCTTCATCTCGTTTCACCACAATTTTGCAAAATTAAAAACAAATCTGATGGAAATTCAGTTTGAGATGTAAAACCTTGATAAAACGAAACTTTTTGCCAGGGGATTTTTGTTGGTAAACTGCAAATTTTGACGGGTTACCCACTTTTATGTGTGCCTTTCAGCAAAGTGCTGTCTGCTATTAGTTTCGCTCGAATTGCATGAAATTCAAACAATGAAAATTTTCCAACTCTAAACATTTTGCATGATTGAAAGTTTCAGATTATCAGTGCAACTTTTGTTAACGAGCAATTTCATAATCGATCAGCATTTGAGCTCACTTTTTATTAATGCCCCGCTTTTGTGATTTGATTGAAGCACAAAAAATCAATCTTGTCACTTTGATTGAGTAATTGAAATAGTTTCATTGAATTGAAAAACACATTTTAATTACGATTCATTAAACGCGCGCCACGGGATTATCGTAAAATTTAAGTTAATCAAACTTGATTGGCATCATTGTAAAGTGTTGAATAGTTCAATGGATTAATCAATCAAAAGCCTTGTGAGAACACATAATCCGTATTGCTCGAACAAACTAAGTCCGGAGGAACGGAAATTCTCAGGTAATTTTCTGTCAATCATCCGTTGAAGATGGGCAGATCCAGACTGGATCCATTTCAGATTTATCACATATTGAACAACGGTCTACCTATATATATACACGACTCCAACTCACAGTTAATTGGAAATCCAAATCTGAAATCACTTGAGGTATTTATTTTTTTCTATTTTATTTTCTTTATTTCTTTTTCTTCCCATTCAAATTTATTTATTTCATTCAATGAGGTCGGATAAATTAATGGGACAAGTCCAAACAATTGAACAAATTGATCCAAGCAGGCGAAAAAGTTTTGGTCAGCAGACATTTTCAAAATTATCGGTTATTGTTATTCCCGAAATTAATTAGCTAAAGTGTATTGTTAAATTAATCAAGTTTCTCCTCAACAATGAAGTCGAACTTGAAACACGATAAATTCAAGCATTCTCTGAAACGTTATACTTTTATTATCATTATGATATTAAAAGTTTTTGTTTATTATTGCCGATGCATTTGTAGATCTTGTTAAACGAACAAAAAATTGTAAACTAATTGAAAACCAATTACAAGATCACGTTTGCTATCGGCAAACAGCGGACTATTACATTGAATATTTCATGAAAAGCAAATGGCATTTATTTTCAAACTTCTTTGATTCCCGTAGTTTTTAAGGAGGTTGGGAGTATGATGTTTCCGAAGAACGAAGACAGAAAATAAAAACATGATTATGAAAACTTTGTTTTACGAATATGCACCAATTATGAATGTGTTTTGAATATTAAACGAATATTCATTAACAATATTAAATTTTCATCGAATTCTGATAAAAGAATAATGTGCAAACTAATAAATTAGGTTGGCTTCTATATAAGTTTTTTTTCAGTTTTTAACAACTTTTTTGTTTACAACTTTCGAGTGATTTTCTTAATTTACACACTGAAGTGAGTTATATTTTTTGCTATAAAATTCACATGAAACATTAAGTTGAAACAAAATTGACCCCAACCGATTTAATTAATCGATCGTGTTTCGTAGTAAATATGTTGAAACGATAAAAAACACAAGGAGAAATACAAATGAAAGAAGATCGTTAAACGAGCGTACTAAGTGAACATTTTGCATGCTTATTTCGCGTTTATTTCTGGGCGACTTTTTTTTAATTCAATAGCAAACAATTTCTGAGGCAAACAGTCGCTCTATTCAGACTACGTAAACGCGTTCCGACGAGGCTAAGGTCGTTCGAAAGAATGCAAAGATGTTTTTGTGACAATCGAGTTCTCTGTTCCGATGAAAATTTTGTGCAATTTCATTTGGTGGAAAAACCCTTTGCGCTTTTTTTTCAGTTGCCAAACATTTCAATGTTTGAAATCCGAATGGAATACGAAGAATAAACAAAAGAACTGAAGTTTGAAACCCAAAGTTTTAGTTTCTTTACTAAAAAACTTATGACTAATTGATTCTAAAAGCCGCTTCCCGTTCGACTCTTCCATTTTCTCATCACGCGCACTTCGGTTTTTTTCCAATCCATCCCCTTAGTGACTTTTTGTTCCCTTTTTCATGTCTGTTTGAAAATCTGATACGCGTCTTTGCAGTTGCACAAACACTCGTGAAATAGCCCCTGCATATTTTCCTTCAGCATCGCTCGTTTCGTTCGCGTTCATTAGCGTTGTTCATTAATCAATTTTATTTTAATCAAACCAAGTGTTGGATCGACGCCAGAGCACTTTTCGCTTCGACAGAAAAGAAAAACAAACTAACAAAAAACCATCAGTGTCATCTCCTCTTCAGTCCATCACTTTGTCGCATGAATGCAAAAAAGACTTATTTTTCATCCGACTTGGAAATTAAATTTTCATTAATTATTTTCCCTTTGAGTCGCGAAACATGGTTTGCAATCACTTTTTTTGTCTAATGTTATCAAAAATGAAACCATCGGATGACTGATGCGATTTTCAATTGTCTTTTTTTTTTGACGTTTTTTTTGGTAATTCAGAGCTTTTTTTTATCTTTAGTGATAGAAAAATTGGTTTAGTATTCAAAATTCTTGGCTAGAATATAATTATTTTGTGAGTGCAACCTGAAAGTCGATTAAATTGATTAGGTGGGAGCGTAGTGGAAATGATCTTGCACGAAGTAGACGTACGTTTAATATAAAATTGGTTGCACACGATTCGTTCCCTCGGTATAGTTCATCAATATCAGTCTATTATAAACGGTGCGACACATCGTCGGTCACATTGTTTCAAAGTACACATCATGTATAATGTGATGTGCTACCTCGCGTTAGGAAACGTCATATTGAGTGTAACCGCAAACTTGAGCCTCTTCGCAACTTTATAAGTTGTGCGCCAAAGTGCATGAACACACTCGAAGCTGCATTACGGGTATTTGCATGTAAAGTTAAATTGTGTTTGCGCAAGACAGTAGGTCTGCTAAATTATGTTCAGGGTTTACTACCCAGGTGTCGGTGTAAAGTCATACACCACTTACGAGAATAATTTCATAATTGTAATTTCATAAGTATATTTGTTCATTGAAATGAAATTGATCGAGTTAGGAGACGAATGGCGTTGATCCTTTTTAACTAACGTTTACTAAGGCAAACAGATAAATAGACAGGTGTCAAGATGGTGCAGCTTTGAGTGCTCCAATGTAGTCTAGTTGAAATCGTCGTTCCATTAAAAGCATGTCAACATTATTATCGGAACTGAGTGACAACGCAAAAAAGGACAACCTCAGCTCTATGTGGCAATTTTTTTTATTCGATCATACATGTTCTATTTCCTCTCGTCGAAAAGATCGATTTCTTAAATAAATAATACACCGAACGAATTCAGGTGTTGTACATGCGGAGGTACGACGCAAAGGAAAAGTTCATTTTGATATATTTCAAATATGCACGTGGTTGAGTCAACATTTTTTTTTTTGCATCGCAATTCGGCTGGAGCGTTAAACTGAATGAACTGCGAAAGTATGTTTCGCACAAACCAACAAACTATTCAATGGCGTTATCAAAAGTTTTTCAAGCTGTTTTTTTGTTTGTTTTTCTTTCTTCAAACCGAAATAGTGGGCGGCGAAAAATAGAAATAAAAATCATATAATAACATTCACTTGTTAAGCAAAAAGCTTTTCTTGGAAAATTGAAAAGTTTACCAGTGAGATATAAAAATGGACCAAAAAAGGCGCAAGATAAGATTTAATCGTCCTCGTAACTGAAATTGAAAATGTTTTTATTTTTTCTCCAATTCATATGATTGGAGATAAAACGTTGTCGAGGGAAAAAATGTATTTCCTTTTATTTGTTATTGATCAAGCCGATGATAGCTCAATAAAATTCAGCCGTGACATTCATTCACCTTTGCCATGGCTTATTAAACTTTCCATCAAGTCGCCCATTTTTTTTAACTTTTCTCAAGTTTGGAAATGAAATTTTTAATATGAAATCGTTTGGTATCAATCTCACTTGCTCGAATCCGTCTGGGGCCAAATTATTCATCCAATTCGTATTTCAAGTTACATCAGAAATCAAACCAACTCGAACACGTCGGTTTAATCTTAATTATATATACCTTTGGCAAATAATTCACCCCCAGTTGAAAAAGAAACGAGTATATTCTCAACTCGACAAACTGACACTTTTCAAACAATTTTCATTTTGTTTTCCACCCATATTGATCCTTCTGTTGTATTCCTGTTGATTCAGTTCGGGAAAAAAATTCAATATTGATTTTCAGTTACAGAACAACAGGATATCAAGTTGCCAGATCATTTTAACGAATTATAAACAAAGGATACGAAATTCAACTAGGAAATTGTTTATCGGCTTGAAAAATGGAAAATTTTATGCTCAATTCTGGTGGCTTTCAAAACACCTTGTATTTATCATCCCGCTGATAACAGAGCAGCCACTTTTGCACACGCGGCACGAAGTCAATCGAGCATCACACGAAAACGAAATTCGTATTGTAAACGCTTTTATGCCTGTTGCCAGGCGTAACTGAACCAGAGGCTTCGATCATAAAATCTGCCGCAAACGTTGCACAGCATTTCCAGTCTGAGGATTTGTTCGAGACCTCGATATCTAGTTTTACGAACTCCTATGGATTCTGATCTAGTCGCCAATTCCATCTACCTATATCCGTTTTATATCCAACTAAGTGTTTTTTTTTGTTCGAAACTCGTAAACGAAAAATCAGGCCACATTTCTACTCACGACATGTAATATCCAAAACGTATACAAAACCATGTTTTCATCACAACAAATTTAGCTCGGGCAATTTATGTTCCAACAATTGTATATAAAATCTGGCGGATGATAGGAAAAAAAGAAACTTGGACATACATTTCGTTGTCAAGTTTAATTTGCGTCCACGTATTTTGCACATTCTTTTGTATATTTGTCACATTAATGTTTGTTTGTGAGCGAAAGAATTGCTGCTACGTGGGACGTTGCGGGTATATTACAGGTCATTGAGACGAAGAGCTTATGTAATAAGTGTCCTTTCATATTTTGTGAAGAAAAATTGTAATTGATTTTTGTGTATCATATATGATATCTTTTTTTTCCTATAAACTGACAGCTCTTTTTCGTATAATGAATCACAAGTTTTCATTAAATATTTTTGTGTCCGGATGATCATCACATCTTGACTTTAATGGCTCTTTAGAAAGTTGTAATCAATATAGTCAAAAGTTAACTTTCCGTCAATTTCGGAAACACATTCCGCAGAAGAGAGAGAGAAAAAAAAATTAAACGTAGAAAGTTCAAACATCATCGCAAAACTTTCGGCAATGCACATTTCCACAAAATGAATTGTCAAGAGTAAGTGTCATCCCGTGGATTCTCGCGTTAACTTTGCTCTGGATATTGACGACATATCGTAACTGAACGCGGATGAAAATTCTTCGACGAGATTTCAGCTATTCTGTAGCCCATCATTTTATATACCAATATAAAGCGCCGGTTCTTCACTGGTGGAATGGAGGTCAACGTTTTTATATCGCCCAACTTGAATTTCATTTACCATTCGCAAATTTGTTTTGCAAAATTCAATGAAAGTACAAAAACAAATAAACATGAAACGGATGCGAAATTAAAAAAGGGGGGCAATGATTTTTTGAAAGGTCGTCGCTTTTGTATAATTCAAAGCGTGATTTCTCGAATTGCGGAAGTCAATTGAGTAAAAAAAAAAAAAAAATATATACGAAAACGGGGATAGCATTAACATTCACGTTTGCTGGCAACACACGTACTTGATTTGCATGTTTTGATTAAATGGATCAGCAGAATTTCGTCGCCAGAACTCAGTCTGTCAACTTTGGGAAATGAAAAAAAAAAAATAATAATAAACGAAACGATCTCAATCGATGGTACGTTACCGTTTTATTTGTGCCGCGCTAAGGATGATAACGTAATTGACCCGATTACAAATACAATTATACTCTTCGTCAGACATTCGGTATATCCTGGCTGCGATGAGATTGTGGTTGAGGACCATTACTGAACGTCAGTCGGGAATATTTTCGCTTGATAAGCATTCTGGATGAGTGCTATAAACTAACCGGTTCTTGTCACGCAGCCACCCTTTCCTATCCATCTATTTATATTTTTAATTAATTTTTTATTCTATTGAATAAATGAAAAATTATTAAAAACAATTCATCACTGTCTGAAACTATTTAGCCTTGAGATAAAAATTATTATTCATCGAAATATTGCGACTCGGTCAACTTTTCATTTGCAATAAATAAAAAAAAAAAGTTGGTCCAAATATGAACTAGTGATTTCGAGAAACGCGAATCATTACGAGAAGATGGATGATTAAATTGAAGTTGTTTGAGATTGTTCTAAAAGGATTACTTTTTCTGTTGAAGGGATTTTACTCTGAGTGTATATCATATTTCTTTTTTCATAATGACGAATGTGTTCATTTTCCCCGAAGAACTTGATTAATTAGTAGATATTAATGTACTTTTCATTTATTCAGTCAGAGTTTAATCGTTTGAATAATTTGGATCAAGTCCACACGGGACTTACGAATGCTCTGTTTTTCTCTCTTGAAATTCTTTTGTCCCACATTCGACTTGTTGCTGATTTGCGCAACAAGTTCAAATTTGTTGCTCCGATGCCAGGCAAAGTTGCAAGCAGCGTTTCAAAACTACTGCCTCTCTCCACCCCTCCCGTTCCTCATTATGCAAAACGAGATATTAAGTGGAATTATATTTTGTTTTTAATAATACCAACTGCAAATACGACGCAGATTCATGTATCACAATTTTTCGTTCTCGGCTTTTCGCGTCTGTCACAACTATACAAACGGTGATCAGAACTAACGCAAACACGTGTTTCATAAATCATTGGCTACTCGATGGAATAGCATTACGTGTACTGCAATTTAATATTCTGCTAATCCGAAAAATGCATTAGGCTTGATTTGTATGCGCGAACTAAATACATTATTCACGCTGGATAATCGTCGAAACAAATTCTCGGGCTCTCAATAGTTCAAAATTTTACATTTCAGAGGTACCTGTAATTCAGATCTCAAGAATTGAACAACTTTTAGGATGATGTTTTACTTTTTTGCGATGCGAGCCAGTGTACTTATATATATCTTGTATGACAGTAATCTGACACCTGAGAGGTTTTGAAAATTCATGCTCAACTTTGTTCCCTTTTTTTCAATTCGAAATTTTAAGAACTTAACTTTCGATTTTCGCAAAACATCCCATTTGTGATTAGTGACGATCGTGTTAAATTCGTGTGTAAAAACTTTTTAGAGTTTCAACTTTTCTCCTAGCTGTTTTTGTGTTCTAAATCATACATTGTAATTACGCATGGTGAGAGCAACGAAGGGGCGAGGGGAGGGGGGTGTAAAAAAGTTTGCACCGCGATTCCCCTGTCCTTCACCACAACCATGTTCTATTCTATTCTCTAATGGATTCGCAGGATCGAACAGAGAGTACTCCTCTCCACCCGCTGATCCAGTGAACTTTTGACCTCAGCGTCACTGATCGCCTCGCGACCTTTACTTGGATACACATGCGGGGTAAATTTTACATCACAGCCCACGCGACAAATGTACCGAAACTTACGCGGACACTTTAATCTTGCAGACGGCGGCGACGTTGCATCGACAAAATTTGCCTCTTGCAAAAGGAGTTTCTTTTCTGCCGGAGAGTTCTCTCGCAAACCGTATCGGAACTCGATGCTAAATTTAATTGCCCGACGATTTCTCCTTTCAATCAGACCGACAATTAAATTCTATTAGGGAAACGTGATTTAAAATACTGTTCGAATGGAGGAAAAAAAGTCGCTGATATTTTTCCATGTGCGCTGAAAATTGTTTTCATAGTTTATTGGAGGATGGTACAAAAAAAAAAAGTTAATTTATTTCATTCGAGAGAGTTTTGTTGTGTATCTATGTTTAGCTCTTTATACGTCTTTTTTTCACTATAAAAATAACAATCCACTAAAAATTTTTATTGCTGTTTCGCATTTCGGTATGTGTTACGATAAATGAATCGTGAGCCATAAATTTGGAATAATTTTATAAACTTTTCGCATGTGTTGTTGAATTGATGTGTCGTTTCGAAATGAGGTCATATATTATTGTATTGCAACCTATTGAACGTTTACATCAACTTTAATTTTCCCAAGTTTTATTTTCTATTATTTTTAATAAATGTCACATTCGTATATAATTAAATGAACTTCATGTTAATATCGAAACACGTGCCGGGATGGTTGAATTTTTTTTTGTTTGAAATATTTTATGCCATAAAATTGTTTACAACATTTGCAACGTTTTGAAAAAAAAATTGAGGAAAAAAAGCACCTAAAAGGTCTTTTGGTTCATTTTTTTCATCGCTTCTTTAGCATTATCGTCACCTAGGAATAATTGTCAGTCACTTAATAACGACTTTATTGTTATTATGTGTAGTTTAATGAAGATCGTACTTTGAAAGTTAAGAACTGGAGCGATCGATGATATCTGCGTGCACGCATCCCACCACTGCCCCAGGTGCTAAATGCAATAGTTGGAAATGGTTACCTGAAATGTGAATTTCAGTTACCTATACAACAATGTACCTATAATTGGAAGCAAGCATGAACATTATTTTAACTTTTATTTCCAATTTTAAACTATTTTTACATACATTTTTTATGTACGTGCAAAATTTTCGTGCACACAACTATATTCTTTCTCATTTGAGTTGATATAAAACAAATAGAATAAAAAAACTGATATTATAATGTTTGTAAAAAGTTGTTTGTGTTTAAAATGAAAAACGTGCAACTGTGATTGTGTTCAAATTCTTTTTTTTTTTTTTGTTATCATCGTTAATTATTTACAATCAGGTCTTTGAGTGATCGTACATAATCTGTCTTAAAGAGAAAAGTATTGATTCGTAATACAAAGTTAGAGCGTACGAACTCGCCAACTCTATATACCTGACAAAAGTGAAATAAAATATGAATATCCATCATATCCCAAACACAATCTTCCGATTTTCTCGGATATTATTTTAGTCTTTGTTTTAATCTCAGCGGGATAAAAAGTTTTCAAAAGTGAAATGTCAGATGCTCTCTCGATGCGTTAAAAATAGAACTGATTGGAAATGATATATTCATTTAATCAAGTTAAGAGTTCAACTGATTTCAATCCGCAATCAAGATTGAGAGGCTTAGTACGATTTTAAATATTCCGGCGAGTTAATTGACAGTTGCATGGAGAAAAATGGTAAATGAAAAATAAAAGAATTTCACTTAAAAAAAAAAAAAAAAGAAAAAAAGAACAAAATTGAACATGGAAATATCATTCGTTTTTATGCAGCGTATAAAAATGTTATTAGGCTAACCATAACTTTCGTTCAGTTCAAAAAAATTGTGTCAAAACTTTTACGAGTGACGTGGAAATAACAAATTTCGTTTTGCTTGTGAGCTTTTTATTTACGCTCTCATGTGAAATGCGAGCGATAAAAAAGCTCTGACAGCAAAAAAGCGTAATTATTATAATACAATTCAAACTGAAACGAACAAGCCAGGGTTCGTCGTTCATTTTTATATAAATTTTCATTAAGGGGAGCCATCAGTCAAGTTGGAAGCTCGCTATCTGTCTCTCTTGCTCGACTAAGCAATAGAGATAGATTACGAGCTTTCACCTTGACACTCATATTTCACTTTAATATGTGTCAATTATTTTACGCTTTTTGAAACATAATGGCGAAGCATTTTTACACGTGAAAAAATTTAAAAGCGATATGGAAGTACAACGTTCGCGTTAATGTAATAAACGCGAATGTAAAAAATACGTTTCCATCAAAATATTACATCCACTTGGACATGAAATTTTGTTTTAAACTAACTGACGCATACAAGATAGAATAAACTGTATGTTTTAATTTTCTTCAAATATTTTATTTTTAATTTTACGGTTAAATAATTATAAATTTGGGCATGATTGAATTTCATTTTTTATCTTTTTTTGCCTTTTTGATTTGTAATTTGGTCCAACAAAAAAATTGAAATATGATTTTTCATTTGCATTTTTCCAGGTAGTTACTTTTTCTGTTTTCAAAAAATTTCATTTATAATCCACTGCATAATTATTCGATGGAATTTTTTGATTATTTAATCCAATTTTTTACTTTTAAATTTTTTTTTTTAAATGTCAGTTTGGTTAACTATTTATTTACAGTTATACGTAGTAAAGTTCTAAAACGTTTAGCCATTTACCGTTTCAGTCGTCTAATTTCAAATGTGTAAAATAGCATGGCTTCTAATTATTTGAATGAATTTGACTATAATAATTATAAAAAAAAACTCATTTTTCTAAAATTTCATATAATTCAAACATTTTAAAATGATTGCTTAATGCACTTCAATAAATACATTGTATTATTTTTTTAATAAATATTAATATTGAAGAAATATTACAATGCAAATACTTGTATTTGCAAGATAATAAGTATTATTATAACTGTGATAATTAATTGCAGAAATTATTTATCAATTAGAAAGTACATTTATTTATACGTGGTTTATTATAAATATAATTGTATAAATAGATATGTTCGGATTTTTGTTTTGTCAGCAGATCGTATTATGTTGGATCTCGTTACGAGCCAAGCAGTAAACAATTTGAAATTGTGGTACACATTGTGTAAACTATACACTATAAAGGCCAACAATAATTGTCGAAGGTAAATAATGCGGAGCATATCTCACGTCGACAAATAATTGTACTACGTCTCAAAGAGTTTGCACTGCGCGATACGCCAGATCTCGACCATTTGTTCTTATCCAAAGTTTGCACACACTAATTTCGACATTACATTAGAGGAACAATTTTACTAACTCCCAACGAATTTCGAATCTCGTTATAAAATTGCAACGAAACCCCTACAAAGGAAGAGAAAAATTCGTAACTTATGTCATTTCCTCTGTTTACTTTATATTTCATAAAACTTTATTTTATTATTGCAACTTTTGTCTTTATGCAGAAACATGCAAAAACATGCAGAAACAATCGTACGTACATCTGCTGTACATTTTATTTTATATTTGATGAAAAAAAAATGTCAACATACATATTTGTATTCTTGTTTTGTGATGGTCAGTTTTTCAATGTTTGAGAAACGTGTGACGATGAAATGACTGCGATGACGTGATTTCACGGTCCGCAAGTCGAGCAAATAGTGCGTTGTTTGCACCAGCGAAAAATTGTTAGGTCGATTGATCTGGCACTGGCTGGCAAATTCTGATGAACAATTAATCTGCGTGGTAATATTGTTAATGCGAACTGAAAGCGCCAACTATTACCAAAGAGATCCTCATATTTCTACTATGAATAATAATAGTCGGTCATGCTATCGATGGGTCGATGATTATTAAATTATGTCGTATATATGAATGCAGGGATGTTATGAATTGGCAACATCGCTAATTGACAATTTAGCCGCATTCAAACAAACAGGCATTTCACTTTTCTTTGTGACCATGCAATGTTTAATTTAGTAATGAGAACGTTCATTTACTTTAGCTTTTTCGTCAGAGGTTTGATGGATAAAATAACCGGTTACATTTTTTTTTGCTAAAAATGATGAAATGTTTGGTAAATATAAGGTTCAGCTCAAATTGATGAGATCCAAATGTAATCATGAATAATTGATTATTCATGATTATCCAGAATCAGGGAGATTAATATCTTTTAATAATCATTGTTCGTTTCACATGTTTTCCGAAATTCATTAATCATGTTCCGGACGCGTCTTTGTTTTGTTAACTTCGCGCAGTTCTAAGCACGCTTTACACGGTTGAAATGAAAGGAAGCAACCCTAGTAAAAAGGATCACATATATTGTCCATACACAAAACATACACGTACATATATCTGTGGCACAAAGGAAAAACAAGTTAAGTGTGCATGTAAATCCTATACACATTAAGACCATTTATTGATCAAACACACGAAGAAAAAAAGTCTTCATGAAAATTACTGAACTGTTCAATAACCGATCTACAAAAACAAAATGTCACATAAATTATTGAAAAGTTCAGTAAAATCATGCGCTGTAAACTAGTGCGCAACTGTGCACTGGTGCGCACTTACTCGCAGACGAAAATATATCCTGAAAATATAAAAAGTATATATTTTTTTCTATATAAATATATTTGCGGCAATACGGACGATATATGGTATATATATTATTTTATAAATACCATTATATAAATTATAATGTAATTTATAATAATATAATATGTAATTATAAATAAATATAAATTTCATTATCATAAATTTATAAAATATAAAATAAATATTTTATATAAACAATTTATATAAAGCGGCAATACGGCATATAAATTAAAATATATTTTACTGTTTATATTTTCGTCCGTGAGGGCTAGTTTACAGCGCATGATTTTACTAAACTTTTCAATAATTTATGTGACATTTTGTTTTTGTAGATCGGTTATTGAACAGTTCAGTATAAATTAGTAATTTTTATATAATTGTTATAGAAACTTTTTCTCTCCGTGCGTTTTGCATAGAGAACAATGTATTTTGAAAAATTAAAATGACATGATCATATTTGGTATATATATTTATACTATTGATTAAACAATATAATTTTTCAGCAATCATATGTTTGTAATTCTTTATTAATTATGACTATACATGGAAATACAGGTAACAAAAATTTATGTAAATATGTTGTCAGTATAATATATTGGTAATTTGTTGTTAGTATATGTTTAGTAGATAAAAAATACGATGTGGATAAAGGATACGATCCTTTTACCACGGACAAATATTTGTATTATAGAAATTACAGTCAATTCAAAATGACATTAACAAAATTTGCACGTGAAAACTATCAAGCAAGACCTATTGAAATGATTGCATCCTCATACTTTAGCATTAGCAAATATTATTGTTTTGAAAGCTGATTTGCTCGAAAATGTTTGGCCAAGTGTGCGGCTTATAGAGAAAAATAAGCTTATCGAGATTACCCTTCGATTCTAGGATAAACGAGAAACTGGTTCGTTTGAATATAATGATTACTTTTTGTTTGTCACGACTTTTTTCTCTCCGTTCTTGAAAACTGCGTTGAAAATTGTTGAATAAAGTTAATTGGATAACTGATCGAGTGATTTTAAACAATGCTGAATACATTCGTATACTAAATCTGCTTCAATTTTCCGTCCGTTGCGTAATTTTCGCTCGTGGCAGAGAAAACAAATCGTGTAATTAATCTCCAAAATTATTTACGCTTGCATAAACTCGTTGAAGACAATTATTATGGCATTTGAAAACAAAGATGTTGATATACTTTTTATGTCGTGGTTTTAAAATTAAAATTGAGTATTAATTTGATAATGAAAAGTAAACGAATTTTTCAATGTTGTTTCGTCAATTAACACTTGTACAATAGATTCTTATAACACTGCTTTATAATCTCAAGCGCACGGTTTGTCATTTTAATAAAGATCTCAATTGTGCAGAGAGATGTGAATGCAGAGTTGAGATTAGATTCCGTGTTATTTCCACGTAAGGATTCAAATCTGATGATTCGTGTACGTTACTAATTTCAGGATATTCAGAGAGGAAACCTTTTGCAGCAGTTGAATAATCTCTCCTGTTGTCTCAGATGCATACAATTACAAACTCAAACGAAATTGCCTTCTATACAAAACCAGAAATAATTTTAGAAAACGGTTTCCATTGGTAGACTAAATTGTAAACCATAAATTATAACAATTTGTATTTTGTATAAAACTTATTTTTTTCATTAAATCTATGTTTTTTATTCAAAAAAGTAAGATTTAAAAAAAATTGTTTGCTCGAATGTGTGAAGCTTCGATATTTTGTTAATTTTTAAGTTAAGCCGTTTGGGATGGTATAGCTTGTCAAATCATTTAGCGACTCGGGTTTGCATAAAATTAAGAGCCGACGTCGAACTTTGCATGACAGCGAGGTGGTGTAATTGCGGGTACGCTGTTTCGCGCGATTCGCAAAAACTTTTACCGAAAGCATTCATTTTAATTAGTCTATTTGCATAATCATGATCGCTTTTTTTCGCATCGTCAATCTTTCCCGAGGTGTTTTAATCGCGCTTCATAACCGTTCTCATCGTTTGATCCATATAAGCGTGATTATTCCAGAGATCGACCAGTAGTAACAACCAAATTCCGGCCAGCCGTTCAGCGTTTGCTTGTTTATGAAAGGATTTTCAAAAAAGGCTAAAATTAGATGAACATTATTTTGTTTCAATAAAAATTAAAATAAATTTTGTTGTATGAAATTTACAATTCAATTGGATGATATTCAGTTTGCTCCAAATAAAATAATTTTCAGATTAATTGGGCAGGATTTGATATGCAGTTGTTCCGATTTATTTTGTTCGAATTTTCAACGCAGTTGCACCAAATTTAAATTTGAGCTCAGTTCCGCCGATATTATTTATAGATACGGTTTTAATATAAGTAATACTTTATACTTTATGCTTCATACTGCATAAATGTATGTACTGTTAATTATTGAGTAGTGCTTTGATAACTTTGAAAGCCAAAATTATTGTTTCTCGAACTGAACACGCACGATGTAAATTTTCAATATTAATACCCAACAATATCTGACAAATTGGAAAATATATATATATATATATATATATCGATTTTATGATTATAAAAATGATAATATCTTGATGATATCTAACAAATTCAGTTGCTCACCGATACAAACGTGAAGTTCCTATCCACGGTCTCTTTTGGTTCATTAACAGTAAAGTGAATATTATTGCGTGATCTTGTAATATATTCTTTACCAGACTTGATCAAATAGTATTGATTATTATTGAGTTATAACTTGATTGTTTTGTTCATTTTATAATTAGGTAATGTACCTTTAAAATAAGATTATAATATTCAATGCTCATCGTTCTTAACTTCAGAGGAAAAAATAAAATGAAAAACATTTACAAAATGTTTGCGACGAGTTTTTAAAATTATTGTCCCTTAGAAAGAACGAAGGATGAAATCATTTCTTGTTACAAAAAATAGTCGATGCGATGACAACACGATTTATAGCGAAAATTTGCTGCTCGTCAGTGAGAAGAAACATAATGTAATTTTTTTTTAACGCAAATCAAATCTAAAAGTGTATATATAGCTATATATAGCTAAGAAAATTGTTAACTGCATTATAAGCTCTATTATGTTATTTAAGCTCTATATGTTTTTCGTTAATATCTCTTCTTTTTCATTTTGCACCATTTAGAAATATTTTTTATTTGATTTAAAATATCAAATGATTTTGGGTTTTTAAGATAAAGTATATTACTTTTTGTTTTATGATGAAAATTTCAAAATGCGTAAAATACAACAAAAATGTGAATAAAGTTTGATAGCTCCATAATATTCCGAAATTATTTTACTGAAAAAAGTTTATCAACTACTATATAAAATTTTCGGCGCAACTTCTACAAAAATTTTGGCGCAACTGTGCTCCTTCTGAACAAAGAATCTTCATCAGTTTTTAGAAGATCAACAAAACTAAAGAAGCTCCATTCAGTTATTTAAAAATATGTTAAAACTTCAATATATTTTTCACAAAAATTGAACAAAGTTTCGGTTGGCCAAAATATTTTCACAAATATGCACAGAAAACTTTTCTGCCATTTTTTTTCGTCATTGACTAAAGGACGATTCACTTAATGGACATGCATGATTTTCAAATGTATTATTAAGCACTGATCGTCTATTCAATTATTTACGTTAGTCTACCGTTTCTTAGTGTTCTGAATTAATGATGGTACAAGCTTTTACATCGGAGAATATGTAATATCTTAGATGTGAGACGTCTTTTTAAAAAACTTGAAGAAACAAATAGAAAAGTTAGCATTTTATTTTTGTTACTTTTATCTATCAAGGAAGAAATAAGTTTCTCCATTTTATGATAATCTACAGAATACAAGAGATGATGGACAGAGCAATATACTTGGGAACGTTTTATCTTAGCAGGTGGGAAATTATTCGAGCACGTGACCTTCTTTGATATGGAGAATAGCGCCCCCTGTAGTGCACTGCTGAAACTAGCCAATCCTGGCCACATATTTCCCTTATGCGGTCATGTACGGGCAGCTTTACGAACCGCAGGAAATGGCTTGTCACATTGTTATGATTTGTGAGCTTGATCTAGCGAATCATATATTTTCAGAAAACATACCTCGTTCGTTTCAAGTTGGTTAAATAAATAAAGCGCTATCTAAGCTATGTCTCTTTCTCCCTTTCTATCTGCGTTGATAGCGTATATCTTTATCCACCAGGCGCTTTAATTAAATTATCAACTCGAACTCAGTCTCTCCTGGTGACCCTTCCCTTCTGCTATTTAACTTACTAATTAACAAAATTAGTTTAATTTTGCACATTTGTTTTCTAAACAAATAAATTTAACTCGACGTTGATGAAGTTTTAAAACGTTATTTGGCCCTGGTCCGACGTAGGAATTTTGTTAAGAGATGCCGCACCGAAATTGTATGAAGGTAATGATTCACTAAGTATCGAATTTCGGATTAACTCTCAGGACGGAGAAAAAAGGCAAAATACACAAATATGCCGCATAATCCGCACTAAGTCGGGTTTTGGAGTTTGAATTATATGCCGCGGTTTTGCTGAGTTTTGTTTCTTCTGGTGTAAAACTTTTTTACGCTTTGACGTGTTTCTTGAATAAGAATTTGTTCTTTTTTTTCGCAATTTCACTTTACCATACACGCTCGTTCACGTTTATGTATAAATTTTCGTTTCAATCGCCTGAGAGAGGTTGTGCTATTGGATCGTTCGATGACGTCGATATAATGCAACACGTCCCTTTCCTGTTGCACCCACGCGCTCCATATAACTAAGGAAAGGGCTTGATGTATAACGTTGCAGCACAAGTGATAAATTATTTATCATCAGGTGCAATTCTCCGCAATCTTCATTTTATCTATCAAATTGAAAATTTATCTCAAAAATGATTTCCCGTCCAGTTTCTCATTTAAGTCAAATCAATACAAATCAGAGCCAGGGTGAAATTTCTGAATTTTGATAGGTCTAATACAAGTTAATTTGTTATTTCCCATATTGAAATTGAATTGGCATGTGATTATACGATTCAACACGAAATTTGTCAGTTGGAAAAGACAATTCTGTTTTTGCTTAATTGTATCTTAATTATATACAAATTGATGTGCTCGACATACTTGTTTCTTCTTTTATTTTTTTTACGTTCTAAAAATAAATGAAATCTAAGGTTTTCTATAAATTATCAGAGCTAATTATAGTAGCAATCACTAAAGTCGCATATTAGGGTAGTGTGTGGCTAATTAGATCAGCCTCGAGCGTTATAATCTCTCACCTATACTGATTCTACTTTCACTACGTTCATTCAATAACTGCTTTGAATTGGATGCTTTTTGTAATTATAGTGTAAATCTTTAATTAAACAGAGGTAGAAAAAAGAAACAAGAGGAGATGGTATGGTATAACATCTACCACTAAGATCAAAAACCATTTCCGCAAATTTGGTTATGCTAATGATGTTGGCACATATACACCATATATAATTCAAATACCAGCAGCACACGGTTTGTTGAAACGTAATCTTTCTGGAATTGTAAACGGCCAAGTCGATTTCATCAGCGTGAAAACGTTACTTTCACTGCAACAAAAAATCGAATCTGAATCGAGATGTATTTTTTTCCTACTCTCCAAGAATATTTTAATATCTTATATCTCCCGGGTTTGAATTTCAATTTTTCCAAAATTCTAACATATCAGACGTTCTTAACCTTAACATTAATTTCTTTGGTCTGTGTAAAAATAGAATTTTATTACAAGCTAAAAAGATCAAATATGAAATAAAAATTATTTCAATTTCCGTCTAATAAGTTATTCTGAATGAACAGCATGACGGATCTTAAAATAAGATTATTTTCTTATGTATCTACATAATTTAAAAAATAGTAGTTTTACAGATACAAAATTATTTAATTTCAGACGTCTCTGTCAGAGAAGTGTATTTTTATAAGATTTCTTTACCCAACTTGAAACTATTTAATAGAATTCGGTTTTTTATATAAAAAAAGATATTTTTTATATAGAAAATGTGGTCGATAAATCAATTCCCTTTTTTTATTCCAGGACAATTCATGCAAATCGTTTCAGGACGGAACTAGAAGAAGGATTGACAAAACTGTTATTTCAAAACTTGTTGACGAAGTGAAACAGATTTTTCGAGTGTCTTTATTTTATTTTGTATTTCATTGGTGAACGGGTGAATCAATTCTTTTTCTGTTAGTGTGATTCAACTTCTTGCTACACATGAACGCAGTTAATTCCAATAACAAAATTTCAGTTTCCATCATGTGCGAATAAACATGAAAAATGTGCTGAGAGTCAGGACAGAATGTATTTCCTATACAGTTTGAGGGAT
The DNA here is from genome assembly GCA_025266255.1 of Trissolcus basalis. Taxonomy (NCBI): domain Eukaryota; kingdom Metazoa; phylum Arthropoda; class Insecta; order Hymenoptera; family Scelionidae; genus Trissolcus; species Trissolcus basalis. The sequence goes on along the minus strand of JAAMPD010000427.1, from coordinate 11,935 downwards.
CCTCTTTGAAAAATGAACTTTTGCTATACTCTCTGTACCTTTTACTTTTCACGGGCAAAAGAAGTAATTTGAATCGTGGATATAAACTTAAACTTGCGTCGCCCGTTTTCAATTAAATTTGGATAGTGCACAATTTAATTATCCAATTATTATTTGCAACGGCTGTTAATTTAATCAACATTTTTCCTTTGCTCTTATTCTCACCCGGAAACGAATTATCCAGTAAAGGCAAAGAAAGTTTTAATTTAATATTGATTGATTGAAACCAATTGTCGGAATTGATCTATATATATTAAATGTATTCAGTAGAATAAATGTCAGCGTCACTTATGTGCTTAAATTTTAAAATATTTTTGAATCAAACGAATTCAATTTGCCGATACCAATTTGTATCGCAATTAATGGATCTGAATGACGACGCTGAATTATGCTCGGAATGCTCGGGATAACTTGGTGAGAACGGAACAACGGAGGCAAATATTTGTTTTCGAAATATTTATACGAGCCAAGCAACACTTTAACGTGCCACGCGTATGTCACACGGTTCAAATTTTCAATTAATTCACTTACAACCGCTGATCATTATCTTTACAGTCAAACAATTTGTTACAATTGTTGTTGCCTTAAATTTTATGATATTTTTACCAACCATATATGGGAACACACAAAAAGTGTGCAGCAGATGTAAGAAAAAAAAGCGACAGCAGTTTCACAGCGAGCAAAACTTTGCTTTCACGCGTGTACATAGAAATTTTATTTCACTGTTCTTTTCCATTAAAAAACGTACACATTTTCATGCTGCGAGCTTCCGTTTGCTTTATTCATGTATTCATTATTAATTCTGATTCGCTTGCTTTTGTTAGAGATATATATATATATATTATTTTTTTTTTTTTTTCTTCGTTTTACACATTCTTTTTGTGAGTGTGCATTGTGTTCCGACAATTGGTAAGTTTTCATGATAGAAAAGAGGATCGTTTTATAAGTAATTGAAGAAAAGTAAAATCGAACTGATCGACATACCTCGGAGGAAATCTTGACAAAAATTTTCAGTAATATTAAGAAAATTTGTTTTCTTAAAAACTTGATATATTTTAAAGACTTTTCGAAAGGAGCTTTTCTGTTAAAACATTTTTTTAGAGATCAAAATTGATCCTTTGAGTATGATCATTACAATATTGTAACACTTTTTTTCTACTAAAATTCCAACATTTACCGAACTATTTTCTTGGAGAAAACTGTTTGCATATATCAAGACAGTTTGTTTTTTTAATAGAGATAGAGACTTTATCAATTTGAATTAGTAATATTTTCTTTGAAAAATTAAAATTTTCCTTGAAAGTCAAGAAGTCAACGGGTTTTCCTTCTTTTTTAACATATAGAAAAAAAATGTATTGTGCAAAAAGTAGTTAAATTCTTTTTCTTCTAAGTTTTTGGTGTTTTTACGTACTAAATTATATAGCCGACCTTAAAGGTTTAAATAAAGTTTAGTAAAAAGTATCTATAGTGAGTGAAGGTAATAAATTACAAATGCAACGTGATGAGGAAAGGCGAAGACACTCGAGGCCGTTTCTGTTTGCAGGAATAATGAAGAAGAATGAAAGTTTTCAAATTCGTTAATATAAGATGTGTTTCGCAAAGTAGATACAAAGGAATTTCCGGTTCTATGAATGAAAATGAAGACAAATTCGCCACATAATGGGCACATTCACATCCTCGCGAATAAAGGCATCAAACAAATGGCCAAATTATACACCGCCTTTCTCTAATCACGAATTGTTAATTAAAAATAAATTTTCATTCAGAAGTTTCTGCTTTACAGTGAAAAAGCATTCGAGAATTCACGTAAGATTTAAAAAGGAAGAAAGAAAGATAGGTGTACCTATAGATTTGTCAGAGTCATAATTTTTTTCACGCCTTGTTATAAATTGAACAAAATATATAAAAAATCATGATAAATTTTCGCTTATACCAAATGCAATGTATTATATTTTTTTTTTTCAAATGAAATATTATTACTTTTAATCATTTTTCTTTTTTCGTTCTTGTTTTCGGGTTTATCATTAAAGCGTGTTATTTCTGTAAGTAAAATATGTAGATCAATTTAACGTTGAATCTTATATAATTACTCGCAAAACGATTTTACAATGTCCGAGACAAGTTTTGGGTCATTAGTTATACACTTTGAGTTGTTTATTTTGTAGATGATAAAGTTTTGTTAGATGCGAGAACTTCTTCTCAACGCTTCAGGGCATGGTAAAAAGATTGTGTCATCAAGATAGAAAGGAATGAATGTAACAAAGCACCTCGTTCGAACAAACACCTGTTTATCCCCTTTTATTCATCATCGTTCATCTGAATCAAAAGTTTTCAAAATTCTAAACGCTTTCTTCAAAGTGAAAATTATTGTGGTTTTCAGATTATTACAATTTCGAAAATATTTTATTCTAACAGAATTAAAGGATTTCAAGAGTAAATTATAAATTACAAGTAAAACATGAATAACATTTTAAGGAAATAGTAATTTGAAAATATTGCATGCAAAAATTATGTTAATTAAATTTAATTAAAAAAATTTTCCTTTTCATATTTTTTATTTTCATAACGAGACATTGTCTTTAGCAAATTGCTACATGAAAAATATTTCAGAGAAAAAAAACAATTAGCGAAACGTAAAATAATTATACATTTATATTTTTTGTACATTATTTCATTTCATTATTTTATTTCTTATTTTCGATTGCTTGATAGAAATGTGTAATTAAATTTGGTAAAATTATATGTTTAATCAAGTGAAATCAAGACGAAATTAAAATCAGAATCAGAACTAAAATTTTTCCATTACTAATTCAGAAATTTTTTCATTATAAATCTTCGACCAATAACAGATCAATTGGTTTCAGAAAATAATTTTCAAAGCAATCAAAAAACTCTGACAAAAATAAATTAAACATTTTCATTATAAAAAGTAAATTACGACCAGTTTTAATTTTTCCACAAAAGTATTTTATTAAATTTCAAAGTTTTTTACAAGTTTAATGAAAAAGTTAAAATGTTACAAGTGGTAACAACTGTTACAAGTTAAATGTTTAATTTTGGTTTTGTTCTTAAACTTATCAAAATTTAATAAATTTTGTTATTTTATTATTAAATCCTTTCAGTTAACTTGAAAAGCGTAAAAAAAATGTTTGTGATGAGAGATGTAATTGAAAATTTGTAAACAAAAAATGGAACATCCGCAAATTGTATGCAAGATGCTTTTCATTTGCAAAGTGTACGAGACACTTTTGCAAAAGGGTTTAGAGCGTGTCGTGTTTTTCTGGCACGATCGATCGGCCCTCCCCGACTCACTCACGAAGTGATGGACGAGCAATACAGCCGTGCGGCCGTGCCCTAAGATCAAGACAGAGGAGAATAAGCTTAACTGACTTCTACTCATTATGTTCTCAAGCACAATCTTTCGTCGGATTAAATATTTCGCTCGTCATCATTTTTTTCTCATCCGAAAAATCATTTAACTGATTTTTCGAATAAAAGCTTCCGATACCTTATAGAGATATATTACGCGGGAGATAAATTTTTTTATTTTTCTTTCATAAAAAAAACTATTTTTCTGGAGGAGGTTTTCTCTCTTTTTCACATCACTTATTCAGACTTTGGGTTTTTACGACGATGAATAAGAAGCTCAGATAGTAAAATATTTACTCCTCATGTATGCAACGAAAAGCAAAAAACCGGATCTTGTTTTGAATTTTAATGATGTTCAGTTTCAGCGAACCTTTGTAAAAACAAAACAAAGTGGTTTTTAGATTAAATAAAATGAAATTGGTTTTCATCTAAGTTCTAAATGTTGTATTGGGAATAGGTTTCAAATAATTATACGTCATGTTAACAGAACACGAAGGAATGAAATACTGCATAAAATTCATCACTCTTCTTCCAATTTGTGAATTTTCACATTTTCACACGCAACGACGGTTTTAATCAACGTGCCGCGGTCTGTCCGAATTCGGTCTTTTTTTATTTCTCTTACTTTCTTATGGCATTTTTATTAAAATAGGATCTCTGACGTGATGCGTTCAGTTTTTGTAAAATAAATCGTTCTTGTTCATTTACAATGAAAAAGTACGAATTTAATTAATTAATATGTCATTTTTTCGTTGTTCTTCTCAATATTTTTTAATAAAATGAAAATGAAAAATTATATTATATTAAACTTATCATTCTCGTCATAAACTTTCCAGGAGTTTAACGTTGATTTCGTCAGACTTTTGCAAACTGTTCTTCTCCAGGGTGAAGAGTATTTTTTAATTTCTGATAGTAATCTAGATAATCCGTAAGTAATATGTTCATCTGTAAACCAACTTAATAATTTGAATAAAGAAATAAAAAAGAAAAAAATTATTTTCTGCAGCTATCTATTTATACAAACTTGTTATTTTCTGTTTGAATTAAACAACTTTAGAGAAATCATATGAAATTAAACTTCAAAATGATTGCAGTAAATTTCGGCATCAAATTCAGTCCAACTATTAATTTCGTATCAACTTTTGCAAATTTCGTTTGCAAAACTACGTCACAAGTTTTGGAAAAATTAGTTGAATTTCAACTGCCATTTTCACGAGCGTGTATGAAGACATTCATTTCCTGTTCATACATCGACCTGATGGGATTTTAGTGTAAGACGATGTAGGATCCCTTCCTGTAGAATGTCACTGTCAACGTTTAAAGGCGTGTTCTATTCTTGAGTATGAAATGACGTGTCATCTGTCGTAAATACTGTTAAATATTTTCTATAAAATATTTTACGACACTCTTTTGTAGCAGTATTAATAATTCACATTTTGTGTTGATAAAAAAAAAAAAAAATGTATTTCATAATTATAACAACGTCGAAGAAACTGAGAAATATCTTTGTGTTTTGTTTTCTTTCACGGGTTCGCTCTTTTTTTTAATTTTACGAATGATTTCTTTCATTGATGTTCACTCTACATTTATAGCACGAAAACGAGCGCGGCGGAGTTTATAAAACTTGAGCCGTTTCATTAGTTAAAATGAATAGCATCTACTCTATCTTTAATTATGCCGGTGAAATTAAAATTGTACGCTCCATAATGTGCTTGTTCAAACGGACAAAAATACCATTCAAAATACGAAAAATTAATTATCGGGCTGACATTTTTGCAAAACGTCAATTTTGAATGAATCATTTGTGACATTCGCACGAGAAAAAAATACAAACGCCTATATACGTACAAGACGATTTTATTATTTTCATGATTAATTCAACGCAATTATGTATTTATTTTCGTCTATATTTTTGTCTTCGAGGATGCTCCAGTTTCTTCTAATTGGATCACGCGAAATGATCCCGAATACCTCCTTTGCTATTTATATTATATAGACGGCGTACTTCGTATTCAATTTCATATCAAGGCGTTTGACGGACGAATTGTCACATTATTTATACAAAAGCTATTCAAACGCTGTTCCCAAACTGTGACGACAATATTCAGCTCGAAAACTTTTCAGTCAAAAGTGAATCACTGATTCTTCGCTCTATCATCCTCTTTTATTCCTGTTAATCTACAAATTACTTTTTTGACTTTTTCTTACTTTTGATTTTAATTAACACTGGAAGGTTAACAATAATATCAAATGTGAAGGTTGGATGAGTAATTTTTGACTAACTGTCGTTAGTGTGCAACGTATTTAATATCAAAATATTCAGCTGAATTTCATGTTTTCATTATGCATTATTAAACTTTCTTTTTCATTATTTTTATAACCTTTGCTGCTTACGATGAAAATTACAATAAATACATTTTGGATCGATGATATTTTTATTTCACAAAAATTTATTATTTTTCTAATGTCATTTTTTTCTGAATTTTTCATCCTTTTTATGTGTAATAATATTTCTGTCATTTCAGATATGAAATATGAAAACACAACTCATGGTAAAAAGAATAAATTTTTTTAACAACTAATTTCGATTTGATGACTTGCGTTTTAATGCTCGCTCGTCCATAAAGGCCTATCCTTTTCAATTCATCTCATAATTATTAATCAATAGTTTATGAATCAAACTAAATTTAACGAGACAAATTATATCTCAGTCTCCATGGAATAAACCTTTGAGATTTACGGCAAAACAGTAAACCGCGTTACGATTTCGCGAACTCAAAACACATAATTCATTTTGTCCTCAGCAAACTTTTTCGCACTGTGATCACACTTTGATATCGATATCGCGGGCATTCAGGCCATTTTAGACGGGTTTTTAACCATGAAAAAGAAAACCGTCGACATTTAAATAGTAACACTTTGGTGTAAAAAAACCTGCTTCGCTGGCGTATACAGTTCCTCGAGTCCACTTTTCTTTAGTGCGCATAATACCTGCAGCTTGCAATTTGCTTCATTAAAGTCACGCGACGGTCGCAGCCGAGAAACAATTTTTACACGAATAACCTGAACGGTGCATTTGAACGTAAATTTTTATTTAGCATGCGGCTTGCAAACCCTTAGATATTGGTTGCTCGTACAATGCCCAGTTGGGAATATAATCCAAAGCTTGTTTGTACTTTTTTCTATAAACTCATGAGAATACAAACCTATTCGCGTCGAAACACATTTTTTCTAAAGAAAAAGTTTTCCATCTCAACATCACTGTAAGAAAAAAAAAATGGTTTTTATACAAAAAGAAAAAAACTAATTTTTTAGGCAAACGTTGACGGTTTTATTATTGGTCAGATAATCCATAAATTACAAAAAACTAACTGTCTTCAAAATGGTCAAAATTTATTAAGCCACTTCACGTTTTCATGTCACCAATTCATGTTTTTGAATTACTTTATTATTTTTTTCTTCTATTTACAATGGAATAAAATACGAATTTAAAAACTTTGCACGTCACTTTAGAGTATTTATTTTTCCTCACAAATGCAATTCGGTAGTAAAATACAAAAAGTTAAAAATAAATAACACGTAACTTTGTAAATTCAAAAAAAAAAAAAAAGAATTGGAATGTCCGTCGTGTGTCTTTCTGGTAAATATGTATTTTTGAAGTTGCTGTTCCTTTCATCATCGAAATGCAGCGTTCACAAACGTGTGACAAAAAATCATCTGTGCACTTGAAGGTAACATTTTTCCAATGATCGATATCGTACTCTTTATGATCCGTTTGTTTGGTTTTGCATTGTGACACAGTTCTGTACACTTCATAGGTCAAGGGATTATAAGAAAAACACGTACGCGTCCCGGCAAATTGAATCTTTTAACATGTCATAAATAAAATATATGACATCATATTTTCTCTTTCTTACATTCGTTGCCTAATATAGTCGGGAACAAAAATTAAGGATGAGATTGTGTTCCATACTCATAATTTACCCCGAGCCAAATGACGCAATTAGAGTGGACATGAAAATTAGCATGCTGAGACCCACAACATCATCGTTTTTCATTTTTTTTATCCGGGCTTATGAGAATTAAGTTGTTGCAAATATAATAAACTTATATAATTTCGCAATGTTTCATACCCGATGTTTCTCGGTATTAACTTACTTGTTAATGTTACATATAGTTTACATAATCATCAGCACAGATCTAATTTGCTAGAATGGCGGTAGGAATTTAATTGGCAATAAATTTTATGAATAATTAGTTATTTTGTGATGGTAATTAATTATTATACCGGTGAACTAATTTTGTTGAAAATTTTAGCGCCGTAATATTTCATCTTGCATAGCGTGCAGATTATTTCGTATTTTTTGTGTGTGTTGAACTGATAAAAATGAATGGTTTTTCTTTGAGATGGAAATGAGCGCCACCAAGGCATAATCACAGGTATCGCTTGGTTCATATTGTTTGCGTAAGAGATATCACGGTCGGAGAATTTATGTGACATTATCTGGCGCGTTTTAATACGAATTTTCTAATGCAGATGCGAGCTATACACACGTGCATAACTCGCGTTGAATGATCGCAAATGGGATCCATCATTATAGATGTTCCGGCGCGCGGTTACACGTCATTTGATACGCGCGACTTTAAGTCGCGAAAGCGCTTTCCGTAAATTATTACGAGCCGCAAGATAAAAAACACTGAAATGTGTCATCTTTCAGAGTTCTTCCCGCTTTTTTTTTCTCGTTTAGTTTTGTTTTTATGAATAAAAACGACACGTTGACCCGATTTACGGCGCTATTTTGCTGATATCGCGGAATCGTCATTTATCGGCGATTTCAAATCAACACCCACGCGAACGAAAATACACTTCCCTTTTTTCCTCCGATTTCGAGGAAGTTTTCTTTAAAGGTGGAGAAAAACGATCTTTCATACTGCCGCATATTTAAAATGTGCGGAGTTATTTAAAAGTTGCGGATTTTTATGAATCCAGCGAATTTAATACGCCATAAAAAAGAGATGCCGCATTCACGTCTAAGAGTAATAAAAAAAATGTCTTATAATTGCGTTGCAAATTACGCCCACATGTGGGTTTGTAAATAGTTTATTCTCGGAAAAGTAAAATTACAAAAATAACTAAATTGAATCGTCATTTTAATTAGGGTTTCTTCAGTGCGTATTCAAATTGAAAATTTTGTTTTCAAATGTTTGACACGAAATCAAGACGTTTTGATAACGAACTTCGTCACAGCACAAACTTACATCTAGCTTTACAACTCGGGCATGACGAATTCTGCAGAGCATAAATTCGTATATCCTCTTATATGCAACTCTCCGTCAAAGTGCAGAAAGTCGTACTAATTTCATTTATCCGTCGCATAAATAGCATAACTGGATTCACCGCAGCTGAATTACTGTAAAGATAAATTTGTCATAGTGACAAAATAGAGGGAATTGGGATTCAAAGTGGCCGTACCATCATGCGTCAAATATAATATACGCTAATTCAGTTAATGAGAAAGTGCCCTCTCTTCAAACATTTTACACACTCCAGCGTTGTCGATGGAACGTTTTATTTGCACGTGGAAAAATGTTTTCACTAAAATCTTAAAATGACTCGATGAAAGTCACTCAAACGTTCGTCATTATACGATGTACAATTAAATTTAAAACTTTTTAACGCAATTTTTGTACTCTGTTTAAAATTATCACAAATTTGTAATAAAATTTGTGATCCTCAAATATTTTTTTATCAACATTGCAGTAATATTTTCATTTAAAACAGAGTTGGTCCACGCTTCACTGTTCAAAGTTTCGAAATTCAAAAAATGAGAAGAAAAATGAATATTTACTTTTTTTGAAAGTTGAAATTCTTATTCTCTTTGAAAGAGAGCATGAATTTAAACACTGAAAAAGTGAAAATTCACGTCTTTCGAGAACTTTTCATATTTTTGCGAATTACGAGAATATTTTTGTGTGATTTTGTAAAAAATAATAAAAGTATCGGTTTTAGTCATTTGGTGGCCGAATACCTTCAACGAAAGCAATCCTACGAATTATATATTTGTGTGGCCGCCGTAAAGATAAGAAATTTGCATAGTTCATTTTTTCCGCATAAAAAGGGTTGATAATCTTGTGCACTCAAATTGTACCATTATCTGAACACAGATCAGATTTTTACAACCACTAAAATTTAACGCTGACATAGATTGGACGATATTGCATTTGTCTGTTTACAACAGGCAATAGCAAAATAAGTTTTCATCATTCATGCAAATCGGCGAAAAAAACGTATCTCAGAAGCATATTTTGCAATGCAAGGTAAACAGACATCCGCGACTTATGAATCTGTCTGTAAACACACGGTTTCAACGAATGAACTCGATTCCCAGTCAATTTTGGGATGAAAAATATGTTGCCACATTTTCATAACTTTGAGAAAACATTTCTTAACTAATATTAATTTCACGATTTTTCAATGGAAGTTATCGTTGCACGTTGATCTTGAAAGTTCTGAGCTTAAAATACACAGATATTGTAAAACTGAACCACTTTATCAAAGTCAAATTTACTTAAGATGGAATAAAAAAAACTTTCTCATTAATAAAAGGAAAAAAAAAAGGAACACATGTATTTTGCAGAAATACGCATCGAAGCGTAATGTAAAAACCACATACACGCTGAGCTCTTTCTCTTTGGACGCTTCTTACATTTTATTTCTTTTGAAATTCACACCGAAGAATTTTTAGTGCCCTCAAGATTTCAGCGCCACAATATTTGTGCGTTATCTCGTTTCTTATCTTGAAAATTCCTTTTGGCGCAGATTTTTTTTCTCGGTCGAGGTTTTTTAATCGTATATTATGATAAACATAATTTTGTCATAAGTTTGCTTGAAAAATTCTTTGAGTTAAAAGCTTGCAGTTCCAAGAAAAAAATTTAAATTAAAAATAAAAATATAACCATAGACAAAATCGCAAACGTTTTATTAAGATTTACATTTTCTAACTTTGAAGAAAAAAAAAATCGCGATCATAAAAACTGAGTAATGAAAAAAGCACAAAATAATGTTTGTATAAAATTTGTATAAAATTTAAATTAAAAGTTTTTTATTTCAATTTTCACAAAAACCTACAAATGAGACTCGGTTGAGATTCTTCGTGAATATTGATTTTTCAATTTCATTTTACTTGTAGCTCTCAATGTTAGCTAATTAATGAGATTTTTTTTTCAATGAAAGGAAATGAAGAAGGTTTAGAGTTGACACTTGCAGTTGTAGTAGTTGGTGTATTGAGTTCATCAGGGACATCAACGTCTTTGAAAATTATGAGTTCGAAGTGTGATTATTACGCGTAAGCGACAAGAGAGTCAAATTTGCGGAATGAGACCCGAGAAAGAGTAATGTTATTAAAACTTTGTTGGCCATCTACGTCAATTTCATCCATTCGATTTTGATTGCAAATGATTAACCATGAAAACAAATTGCGGCACAAACATAAAACAAACGCTATATAACTATTCAATTATAAAATGTATCAGCAATTACGAAACTCAATTATAAAGTATAAAACTGTTTGTTAGGGAATTTCATTTTCTACCAATTAATTCTAAATATTATAAAAACGAAATGAAAACAAAGTTGAAACATGAAAATATATAGGCATTGTGTACAAAATCATTTCTTAGGTTTTCGCTAATTGTATACTGATATAACTCGAATATAGTAAATTACGATTACANCTTTTTTGTGCCGCAGAAACTGCTGGCAATGTTTTCTTTTCTTTTTTAATGATCGAATCCCGGCCCAGTTACAATGTACACTCGGGAAATTGTGGGATCAAATTGAAATAAAGTTCGAACAAAAGGCGAGTGCAGATGAAAAGAAATCGATTGTATAATAATTATGTTTTTCGAAAAATGTTCGTTATCCTTTCTGCTTTTCGGTTTCGCATTTTGTTATTTAGACGTATGTGATCACGATCTTTAATATGCATGCTTAAAGTCTACAAGAAAATCTCCAAGTTCTTCATTCTACCACTTTTTACCTTATTTTTTTTCCTTTGTTTCTCACGTCTATCAGTATTTTAACGAGCGTAGAAAATAAATTGTTCTCGCGTCATGAGCACTTTGATATATATAAAAAAAATAATAATGATCTCTCGAATCTTGCCGTGGTTTGAAAAATTATTAAAAACGAATTTTATCACAGTTGCACATATTAGATGTAATTTTTAATGTTTTAATCACATTAAGCATTCGCCCTAAAAAAGATATAAATCGAAAATTTGAAATGTCAAACGATGTTGGGAAAAAAATGAATCAATTTTGCTGTCTTGTTTTTTTTTTTTTTTTTAATCGAGAATCATTTTGCCTGTCGTTTCGGTTTCTCCCAATTTCAACTTGACAAATATTCTAAGTGGAACAGCAGCGTGTGGATCGTTATCTAAAAAAAGCATTGAAAAAAAAGCTGTAACAATGTGTGATTAACACTTTCCAATCAATTATCACGTTTTTTTTTTTTTTTTTTCTAAAA
>JAAMPD010000426.1:52729-78681 GCA_025266255.1 Trissolcus basalis | reverse complement strand
GAATAAAACTTCCAATTTCATTTTTGTGAACAAAAAAATCTTTCTCTATATTGTTGGAGCGTTTCAAGTAAATATACTTCATATGTTTATAGATACTGATATTGAAATTTTACCTCATATTCTGTGTATAATTTAGAAAAAAAAAAGAATATTGATGAATGAAAAAATTGGTCCAAACTCAATTATTTTGTGAACGTTATCATTGACAGACATGTTTTTTATTTCTAGAACTATATTTCTTATTTCGTATAAAACGCCCAATCTCATTCTTTTGTTTGCAAAAATGAATGATATTTCATTTTTTCTTGTTGACATTCGATATTTGCAGTGCAAACGAGATAACACATACGTGTGTTTCATATATGTGCTGTATATATATACTCCATAAAGGAACGCGTTGAACTTCAAACGCGCATCCAATTAAAAAAAATGGACATTGCGTTTTACAAAACGTTCCAGTTCAGCCATCATGGTTGTAATTTTGAAGCGGTTTTTTTCTTTTCGGCTTACCTATGTAAAGAATTCGATCCAGGTCGAGATTTTCGTTGCTGCCCGCACTGGTGACAGATATCAAATGATCATCCACTGCGAGGGTGTGCCTTTTAGGTGCGGGCCGTCCAATCGCAACGCTGTGCCATTTGCCGTCATTCAATCGTGTCTTCAAGTTATCTTTGATTTTGACAGGTCCATCACCGAGATCAAATATATAGTGTATGTGTCCGTTCACTAGCTCGATACTTATAAAATCACGTTCGCGTCCAGCATTGTACAATATTAGTCCGTTTGGTTCTCTAGTTTTGAACTGAAAAGCAAGAACACAGAGTAACAAATTTCACAGTGGTAGTCAAAAGCTTTGACGAGACATTTCAAACGTCATGGCTCACAATTCATATCAATTAGTGTCACACATTATATTTTATTATTTGTACTATCACATTTTCTACGGAACTTCGTTATTCTAAAGTCCAATTCAGTTTTATTAATCTCATTTCATCCTTGAAAAGTTGCTCTATATAACATTTTAACTCTTTGCCAGAAGATTGTTCGCAAAAGGTATAAAAGTTGAAACATAAACTTTGAAATTAGTTGTTCGAATTTGAAAAGCGAAAAACAGTTCGAGTCATATACGTTAGATAATATGAATTTTGAAGGGAATCATGATTGGCATACCTGGAAATAAATATTGGTCTCGACGTAAGCTTTTAAGACTGGTAGGCCGACGAAGGTGTGTTGCGACGTAAAAGTAACGGGATGATGAACAGGATGGTTTCGCTTCTCGAATTTTCCTGTTACCTTGATAATCGGGGTCACACCTTGATGTGAGCTCTGGTGTGAGCCGGCACTTCGGGCAATTTCTAGGTAAGGGTACCCATTAAACCAAACCTGCTGAAGTTGGCCAACAAAATGAGGCACGTCTTCGCCGGCATGGAGGTACCCGCCGATAAGCAACGTTCGAAACCGCAAGGTTCTGTTCATCATAGGAGCTTCCACTGTAACATAAAATATTTTATTTGTACCATTATGAGATTGTGATGATAAAAATGAGATCAATTTTTCAGACGCGAATTTCTCTGTCAAGTCAAACAAGGTAGATGCAATTTCTCAAGAAAAGATTGAAAAGATAAAAAGCATTTAAAATGAAAGAAAAAAAAAAAAAAAACGTTGGAAATTTATGTTCTATGCAGTTAAGGGTTATTGATATGGAGGTCGATACTATTTTTGGTCAAAGCGTGCCGGGATGTCTAAGTCTATCGGTAAGGACACACGCCAATTGAGTGCATTGGCGTCTGACTCAATATCGACGGGAATACTCGGCGACCGTTTAATGGCATGCTCGAGGTTCGTATAGTTGTCGCTCCACGGAGTTCATTGAACAGCACTAACATTCCACTGCATCAGTATTGCAACTGATTGGTAAACCGACCGTATATCGATTATACTATATATTATCGATATTTCCATGTAGCGCTTCTATACGAAGGAGCGTGTGACAATGTGAGCCAAACATCACAAGGGACGTTTTCAGCGATACACAACAATAAATGTTGGAACGAGCTTTCGGTACCACATTATCGGTATTAATTTTAATTCCTTGCCTGGCTTCACGAGATGGGTAAAAAATAAAATCAATATCGATCGTTTCATAATTTAAACTATAATTCTTTTACCTCAAATATAGATTGTATAAAAAACAACAAAAATAACGTTTGAAGTTTGGTTTTTATTTTTTACCTTATTATTATTTAATATTTAACGAGAAATTGCATTTTCTTTGTAGCACGATGTCATGTTTTGTGTTATAAAAAGAGTAGGGCCAACTGAGGTAATTGTAATTTAACTCAACCTAATTTGTGACACTTCGTTTTTTAATATAATATAAAAAGTAAATTGCGTTTAAATTTAAACTGCTTTACAATGATGTAATTTATACAGTAACAAAGTAATTGTGAAGAAATAAAGTGTCTTAATTGTGACACTTATAGAATTGTGGCTTTTTTATGTTGTTGAGAAATTCAGTATTATTTTTCATTTTTCATTAAATAAAAAAATGTTCTTATTCAGCATTAGTTTTAGATTTAATAAAAGTAAAATGCATCTGTTTGTCGTGTTTAATTTCATTTATATTTCCATCATCCGCTCATTCTTTTGGGTGGAGTAGCAACGTAACACCAAAAAAGGTATTCTGATCGATGCTGGAACAGGGTTGCATGTTAAAGAATGCGTCATCTATTAATGCAATTAAAGAACCAAGAACAGAGGAAAAGAATTGAATTTGCATCAAAGAATAAGATTTTATAAACAATGTAAATAAAGAAATGTAAATGAAATTAAATTACTCGATCTTCATGCTGAATAATGTTATAAAAATACAAGTTGCTTTATGAAATTATTTGATTTCAAATATTATTCAATATTTAAAATTTATATCGGATTTTACATGAAACCGAATAATCAATTTTCTTTTGTTGCAATATTTACAGTTGTAGCTTAAATCGTCATTTTTTATTCAAGCATCTCTTCGCAATTAAATATTTTCAAACTTATTTTAAATTTATAACTCGTATTTAATGAAAACGCAAAGGGGATATAATAAATATGTATATTCAACTGATTGAGGTAAACTTTATGAGTCAAAAATCATACTATATTCAAAATATTTGTTAAAGTTCGAACATTGGTTATGGATGTAATAGAAATGATATTCGCATCATAAATAATGAAACACGTTATGAAATATGTGATTAGTTAGTCGTAATAATTTCCAGACAGTGAAATGAGAATAAAAACTGTGGTTTAAAAGTTTTTTGTATAGCTCTATATTTAAGTATTGTGGCATTCAATAGTAAAATTAAAGCAAGACTGGAAGGATCCTTAAACTTAAGAAAAAACCTCCTAATTCTACATGCGGCTCTAATATTCTTGTTTACAAAAGCCATTTTAGACCATTGTAGTGTAATTGACCGTATAATTTGAAATGGCTTGGCTGACCGCATAATGGGAAAAGGAACTGACCTGCAAGCTTACTTACGGATTTCGGCCCTTAATCCTATTATAGAATGAAACCAATGTAAACTTGTATGTTTGAAATATCAATTCAGACCTTACTTTTTTTGTACACAATGATTGTCTCCTCGGTTATTTTGCATACGAGTTTTTGTTCTTCCAATATAATTATATGAAAATGTTTGACGAAAACAAATTCAAAATTGAAATTATGTCTACAGCAGAAAAACCAAAGGTGGAAAAAAGGAAAATATTATTCTTTAATTTCCACTTTTTTGATACTTTTTAACGCTATATTCAATATTATCTTGCCATTCTTGGTCAACATTTCAACATAATTTCATAATTTAATTAAGTTGGAATCCACAAAATTGTCTTGCCTTTGATGTTACCCTGTTTGAATTCTGGTTGAAGTCAGGTATGAAGTGAATTTTGTTTGAGGCAGCGTAAAAATTACTTTCGAATTTATTATGTTATCCTATGAATCTAGTTCAGAAAAATCATTTCACTGTATTGTCATTCAATCGTCCGTGAAATCTGTCATTGAGATTACACAAGACTGTCTGAGCTTGAAAAAAAAATTACCGTTATTTTTCTTTCGTTTATTCTTCATTGTCATTATTTGTAAAGGCTAAAATTCCACGTCCGACAAAAACGCTTAAATATACCTATATCTCCTGCAGCTTCTCAACTGAAACGTTATTTATCTTCAATATAATTTCTACTCAATTTGCTCAACATTATACTTCCCAAACATCCAATCCAATGAAACAATTTTGTTTACAGTATCAACATTAATTTTTTTTCACACACTGTGAGAACGTCATTTGCGTACCTTTTATTATGGAAGCTATTATATTTGTTCAGGAGGTAACTAGCATAATATACATCACTCATCCCATCTAATATACATTTAAAGCATTCTCTGAAAATTTTTTACTCTTCAAAATCTGCATACAATCCGGTTATAATAATCCGATTCTACTTATTAAAATTAGATTGTGACTGTTTCTTTTCGTATTCCCTCTGAAAGGTCGTTTCACAAAGTGGATTCATGATCTGGTGCAAAAAAATTTTTGCATCGACGAAATTTCTGTAGTGAAGGATTATTAGTTTGGGTTGACACTTCATAAGATGGTTGGTCAGTGTGCATAATATAGCTGCGAGAGCGCGCTAACGATACGTTCTATCACACTGGCATTTAGTGCCCACGTGCGTATATATCGAACATTTTGGGGTACCCGAGGACGTCAACCTGAACGAGGTTACGAACGACCGGTCAACGAAATCGAACGAACGCGATTTATCAAAATGGGTATGACGGATAGACGTAAATCTAGGTCCAATGGAGTGGAGCCCAATTTCGTACATAGTCGGGCCGCGGTGTTGGATATTGTACTTGCGTCGGCATCGGTTATTCGATACGCGCTCAACCGAAAACTCGTTGTCATCTCTTACGGTGTTCATGAATTGTGCTCTGCGTGTATACACAGTTGGAATCGCATTTGATTGTGATATACATACATAAATTGGCAACTATAAATGTGTTACCGTATCTGTAAATTGCAAGTCGTGCACGTATACTTGCGCCCAATGAAACGGGAAATTGCAATTTGTCGGTTATGTTTGCAGCAAACTGCCAAGTCGCCAGGAATTTTCGCTGATACCAATTAACGCGGCAAACTTGTCGGCTTAGCGTCAAAGAACTTGAGAGCTCGTTTTTGAAGAGTAACCATAAGGTTTAGATTTTGTTGATCTGTTCGATTGCAGAGCCGACGGTTTGCGAAAATGAAGGAATTATGGTTATCAAACTCCTCGCGAAAATGAGATATCGACGCAAGCATTTCGCCAACTTTCCATGAACTCTGCGGAGATGAAAAAAATTGTTATTAAATTTAATATGGTAATGAAAATTAAACAAAAGGTATCACAAGTAGGATATTAATGATTTATCACCTTTCAAAATTGTTGTATAAAAATATTAATATTCGCATAAATATTGCGGTCATCGTGTTTCTATTTTTGTTGATCATATTTGTTTTTTTAATTTAATTTCAAACTGTGGATTATGACAATTCAAAACTAAATCTATGCACGTTTAATTTTTCAGTGACCTGAATTTTTCATCATTCAAAATTTATCAAAAAAAAATGTATCAATTTTTAATAGAGGTAACCTCAAATTGGTATTTATAATACAAACTGGCGTGTGTATCTTGACCGTGAATGATCTCGACTTTGCGAAAAAGCTGAGTGACTGACAAAGTAACAGGAACGCATGATGATGAAGGAGGTTCGATAGGCGAGAAAGAGTTTGAAGAACAGATGTAAGATAAGAAAAAAAGTATTGACCTGCCTCAAGCGAAATATTGAAAGGATTTTTGAATACGGGTTAACAGAGCGGTATGAAGATGAGAAAGTGAATCTTAGGCCCGGCCACAGCTTGACACCACGAATATCAACATATTTTTTTTGTAAATGAAAAGTCAACAAAAAGTTTTTCATAGAAAATTTCAAATTACACGGTGGAAAAAGCATAAACAAACTCGATCGTTCGAAATGCAATATAAAATATTGAGAAAATAATAAAAATGTCACGCTATTGCCCGATAAAATTGTTTCGCACAATTTGCAAAAATGTATATACATGCGACAATGTTATGATTGTTGAAACTGATGTATATATGTTATTCCGAATTGACAAAAAAGTCGCATCGAAGGACGTTTTTCTTTTGCATTGAAAATTTGTAGGATTCCACGTTGATTTCAACCGTGTTATCTCATTTTATTTGCATCCAGAATCGAAAATGCGGAAAAAATGACACTTTCGAAATCGCGGTTAATTAAAAAAAAGAAGAATTATATGACATTAGTAGACTAGTTTCCTAGGATAGCATAACAAACATACAAATATGTTTATTTGGGTGGAAACAAATTTCGGCGAGTCAATCGTGACAAAGAATTATGATCGGATCTATAACAGGAAATCATGTAAATGTTGAAGCTAAATAAATGTCTTCAATCTTTTTTTATCAGACTAATTTTTAATTTTTTTGGTATTGTTTTTTCAATTAACAATAAAATAAAATCCTTTCTAATGAATATGCTAAACTAATATAACAAACGATTTCAAACTTTGATAATTTTCATTACATTATATAAAAATATAAAATATTAAAATATTATTATTATATAAATTAAATTATAAATGAACAATTTTTTCGTTTCATAGTTTGCTTTTTCCGTAATAATAAAAGTGTTGACATATTGTTTATTGTTGGAAATTATGTTTCCATTTACTTCAAACTGTTTTTATGAGAAATCATATAAATAAAATTTTTAATAAAAAATTGTTATTTGACTGTTGCATATTTCACATAGTATGGATGGACATATATTCAAGTATACATCAATGTGATAGCTTCAAATTTGTCAAAACGTTCATGGAAAACAATTCGCAATCACCAACTCTGACTATGACAGGGAAAATCCTTGTGCATTTTGAAAAGTGTCAAAATGCGCGGGAATTCACTGTGCGGTTGAGTGCCCACCGATAATCCCTGCACAGGGCAATAACTGTCAAAACAGCATAATTAATGTGTTTCACAAGTTGGACCCTATGCGTGCACTAATGATCAATGAACGAGCGTTAGAAATTCCTCATCTCTGATATGAACGAATGTAATGTGTTAGAAATTTCCATTCTTAGAGAGATAATAAAAAACAATGTGCCGTACTAACATTTTTACAACTAAAATTATTGTTAATATTTTTATTTAATAACATTTACAAATCTTCTCAAATTCTAATTTTTTAAATCCATTCTAAAGCTTTTACAATTTAATATATCCATACATTTGATGCCATGAAATTCAAACAATAAAAAATAAAATTTGTTAATTTGTTTATAACATTTGAAATATATTATTGGATTGTGAAACATATTATGAAAATATTAAATGAGTGTTTACACATCGTCATACATCAGTGTATTCTCATGCATTTTGGCTCTGGTTTTAATGTATGCAGACGATTTTTAGGTTATAAACTGAATGCGAATTCTTCTCCAAATTTATATAACATTTTTAAGAAGTCTTATAAATATCTCTTAAGTTACTTTGAACAATTTCTAAAATTGTAATTTAACATTAAAATCATAAGTCAGCATAGTTAAGAAGAAGTATCTGTTGAATCGGATTGCGAAACACTTGAATTGATAATGCAACGTTTATCTATTTCAAGAGAGAAGCGAGCAAGAACACATTTTTCAGTAACATTGTAACAGAACATCATATCAAAAAAGAGATTCAATGACAACTCAACGAGACGCACGATACTGACCGTGGGGAACATTCGTTTACGAAATCTCATCGAAACGGAGGTCTGCCTATAAAAGTCCAAGGTCGCAGATATATCTTGTGAAATTCGCGAGCGTATTTCTCACAGGAGATTATGTTTTCAGAAATTTTGTTTCACCGTTCGAGTTTAATTATAATTTTTCGTCAAGTTTTATATGAAAAATTACGTACCCATGCAAACACTGTTATAAATAATATTGTAATTTAAATGTACAATTTTGCAATATACGATGTTTTCATCAATCGTCATTCCCAATTTGTAAATTGGTTAGATGGTAAATTAAAAACAACTTCAATTAAACTTTCATACCCTAAAAGCGGAGTAATCCAATCGTAATTATAAATATTACATTAATATATCGATGAATGAAATGTAAATGATGTTGTGTAAAGCATTATATATGGTTTCGTTGAGTATGTTGAAACGGCAATTCTAAAATTATTATATTTTAACTTTCTATTAATTTAATTTTTTTTTTTTTGATAAAATATATTAGTTTACTTCATTGAAACAAAATATTTAGTCGGATTGTGAATTCTTGAGTACTCTACAATATTGTATAAACGTTCTACTTTGAATCATGCGATTTAAATTCTAAACTATTTCTTTGAGCGCTACGTGCGTCCTTATGAATGTTAATTGGTGTGATTTGGTACTTGGTCTGATGCTGCATATACTACAAGCTGCTTCAATGTAAAATATATACATAAGACTTTAGTAACTACTGAAACGCGTTCGATAATTTATGTACCTGATAATTTTTAATTTATGTTTACACTATATTAACAGTTTATTTAAAAAAACGTTATATTTCATCGGAAATACAATTCCATCGATTATATGAATGATAAAATTAGTTACATTATTTATTGTTTCATATTTCGATTCAATTTTTGCATTTCTATTTTCGAAGATAATTTGGTTTTTACCAAAACAGTTTTATCATTCAAGTTAAATTAAATAAGTTCTCGTTTGTTTTGATTTCAAAATATAGAAACGAGAGAAAATCAGCGTATTTCTTATACAAATAGACGGTCGCATACCTCCAGGGGTTTAAACGTTAAGTTCATGAGATATCCTGAATAAACTTGCATTGATTTTCCTATTCTCTCTAACACTGGGAATCAGATGAAAAAAACGTGTAACACAAATTTTTATTTTATTTGATCAAATACTGTTTTGTTTTCTTTTGTCACGATATTGAATAGATTATCGTCAAGCCAATAAAATATATATGAGCGCACGACAAAAACAAGATAAAATAAAAACTGCAATAAAAACGTACTTCAATAACAATCAATTAATTCAGAAATATTATCTTATTGTCAATTGAGATCTGTAAATATAAAGTTTTAAATTAAAAAATCACACCAAAATGTTTCTTACATAAATTCATCAGTAAAATAATTTTCACTTCATATCCAGTAACATTTATTTTTCATAACTATAATCTATATTTGTCTCAAAAAGCATGAATATTTTTCTATGATAAAAGATCTTCTTCCCGATTATTTTATCGTTATTTTAAAACATCCCAGAATGTCTCTCAATTTTTTTCCTAATGCAGTAGTCGATTTGTATGAATAAAAATCTCAACAAAAATGTCAACTTCTGACGATCTAGTACTATTTTACACTCATGTAAACATTTCTAGACTATAGCTTGGTGCGAATACAAAAAATATAGGATACATATGGGAAGATTATGAATATATAAAAGATTATATTTCTGTCATATCTTGTTTACCGTTGCAAACGCGCGAGCAATATTTCCCATGTCAGCGACGAACTAAACGCGAATACAGTTGGTATATACATATATATACGAATATCATACACTGTGCACTGCTGCTGGGCAGTATATTTTATGCCATCTTTTACTTTTCTCTCTTTTTGAGTTAAAAAGCTGATGCATTATAGACGAAAAAACGTTTCAGCAAATATTCGCAAAGCCCTTGCACCGGATTTCGTTTACATGGCGATTGTACCACAGCAGTGCTATGGAAAGAGCGAAAGAGAACTTGGCCGAATAAAGGCAAAAGCGCTCCAAGGGAACTAGCTTTCTGCAGATTCATTCTTCTTTATTTTCACTATTGTCGTCGCATTTGGAATTTATACACAAAATAGAACTTCTTTTTATTACATAATGGAGATTGTCTGTCTTGGTTCTGATTTGTTTATTAGTTAAATTGGTATGATGTTAGTCGGCGCGTAAATGCTTCCCAGGCAATTAAATCATCTTAACCTCATTGTCAACAGTCTACATGACAGTTTAAAATTTTATTTTTCATCTTTTGTTTTATTATTTCTTTAATAGCCATTTAGAAATTAGTTTTGGATTGACACCAATCTAAACAATATAATTAATTTTGTTATATAAACTGTCTGCTTTTTATTTATATATTATATGCAAACGAAATTTGTACGTTTAGTGTATTTTAATACTTGTATTAGTTAAATCACTAAATTGCTTTACGTTGTCTCATCATTACATTTAAATGAACAAAGTTACTTTGTGTTCTCGTTATATTAAGTTTGATTAAATTTCATTATTGACGAAGTCTTTTAGTTATCATCGTAAGATTTTTGTTTTAATTATGGTCCATTTATGGTGTAACCATTAATGAACAAATATTGGTTTTCTTGTTACTTTGTTTGTAATTTTAACAATTTATTAAATTTCTGAAATTGAATTCAAAATAAATGATAAAATTCTTGATGTTAATTTCAACATAATTATGCACGAAAATAATTATCATGAAATGCCAGAATTATTAAATTTATATTTTAGTTTTATTGAATTAAAATTGCCTACTTTCCAGGCTCTCAAAATACAATGAACACTCAGACGACTTAAACGAACGGACGATATAGGCGGGATTTGAAATTAGTATTTGGACGATTCTATTAGTCAGAAGAGTTCTCGGCGTTTCTACATATCCAATGGGATGGCATCAGAAGGTCATTTACATAACAGCTCTGGCCAACTAGACAGGTGTATCCAATGCGATATCCATGCAAAGGCGACCAATACAAAGTCAACCTTTCTTTTCTAAACAAATCTCAGCTTTTTTTTTATCACAATCAATGACTTTGCTTATCTCGAAAACATTTCAGCGTTTAGAATATCCTCAACTGTCGAATTGGGAATCGCGCTTAGGAAATTTGGTACTTTTTAGATCAGGAGAACAGGCCCCTAGTAGAAGTTATAGCTCGCATGGTTATAGCTCAGACGATTAGACTAATCTTCCTCCTCTCAAAGATATGGGCTTCAACGAGAATTCCAGTTTTTGTTTCATTCTAAAATAAAATATTGCAGACGTACTTGCGTTCAAAAAAGTATAACATTTTTCAAACGAACATTAATTTCAATTACCGAAAAGCTTTGCCAACGCTCATTTCTTAGCGAAATTCAATTAAACAAATCAAATATTATAACAATATTTACCTTCGAAATCTCATTATTTAGAAAATTTAATCACGAAACAGAATTGTTTAAGTTTACTTATTGCGACACTTTCGCGTTTAATCGAATTGCTCTTGAACTGAACTCTACGGCGCGGAAAACGAACGCGATAAGTGGGCTTAAAACTTTGGCTCCGATTGAAATGAATATAGTTTTGGGATTGCATCAGCGCCACGAAGGGTCTTTTATGAGCGCACATACTTAAGTACACATACAGGATATTTTAATTTAATAATGCAAACAAAATTCACGACCGAAGGAAATATGCTGCGCCAAGTTTCACTCCGACAAATCTCGAACACTTAATTGCATCACCGCAACGAAAGGAACGTTAAGTCGACGTAGATCCTCTAGGAATCGGCGGGCGAGATCTACTCCAGAAGTTGCTGCGGAGGAACGCGTTTCTGCGCCACGTTCGTAAATGATTCCCGCTGAGTTGGCAAAGCAGGCGCGGAAAGCAATTATACCGATATGGACAAGAGCTTTGTATTTTGCACGCGGGGTGTAAAATAATGCTGTGTATTATATATTTCCTAATCCCTATTTAGCATGAATTTTGCGAGGTGGAGGTGGAAGAAGAGGTCGGCAAAGTGGATTGACGCGGACGAAAACGCCGGTGCTCGAGTAAGTGCGGCGCCGAGCCTCGCATCTGAAATATAGCACTTGTGTATCGCGGTGCTTGTACTCAGCACACATGCCCAACTCCCTTTTGCGCAGTTTCGTCGTCATTCGGCCAAACGTTCTATCACTCTATATATTGCGCTTCCGCAAAACTTTACCGCAAACTCGGCCGCGGAGAAACTGCCCGGGGAAACTATAAATTGCAAAATTTGCTCACGAGTTTAGATTGAACCGCTGGCGAAAGAGAGTGATGCCGTAAAATGCTTATGCTTACACGTATACAAACGAATGGGATTCAATTAATTTAAGACGAATGCCGCATTTATCTATAGCAACGTGAAGCATTGGTACGATCAACCTCATCCTCTCTCTCTCTCTCGCCTTGCCACGTATTCTGGGCGCTTCTATTTTCGTGATGCTTTTTTACTTTCAATATTGTTCAACAATAAGCCGTGTTAATTCACGAAAATATATTTGAGATAATTATTATCGATTCGGAGCTAAGAATTTTCGTGCGGTTTATTCGGGGAACATTCATTCTGATTTGCGGGAGATTTGTTAAGCTCTACGTAATATTACAGCTCCCACAAAGACCGTGTAGAATTGGCGTTCATTACATGGATAATAAGGATTGCCGTTGTCGCTAAAAATATATATCTGTGATGCCCTCTGGTCATGGATTATTCTCTTTTCAATTAAACGAGTACCAAAATTTTACTCGAGCAATGTTCGTATATATAAATGTATTTGAATGAAATTGTCATACTGATATTTAATTTATTCAAGCAAAACAATTTTTTAATGCAGAAAATGTGTAATACGAAGATTTAGATATTGAGAAATTTCATAACCTATACAAAATTTATGACAGAAGTTTTTGGGAGTAGCCGATACAGTTGACAATTGTATACCACACAGCAATTCAAGTTGGATTAAAACTTTTAACTTTTGAATTGTGGTTGTTCAGTTCATCATTTTTGGTCAAGCGTATATGATATCTACTCATGAAAAAGACCAAAACATTTGGTTTTTGTTCAATCAATTGGCTAAAATAACTGAATATTATCTGAAAACAGTATATCATACAATCATTACTGCATTCATTTAAATTCAATACAGCAAAACAATTTTGAAATGAAATTGTACGGAACGTGCGCAAAATGAACTGAAGATTCCGTTCTGTTCTTATCTTTCAGATCTACCCTTTCATTTTTTTTTACTTTTCTCATCAACTTTTAATTTAAGGGTGTTTTAATTTAACCAACGTCATATAAGCTTTGAAAAAGAACTATAATAGCTGCGAATGTAAACGTTGATTAAAGTAATTGAACCTCTCGTAATAATAGTTTTTATTAAATAAACACTGTTTCTCTTGATGAGAATTCCTTGTTTGACTTGGACCTATATTTTCTGTTATATTAGTGAAATATTGATCTGCGGTATATTTCATGTTATTAATGGTTACTCACTTTCCTTGGCAGGATCATCGTCTACTTGGAATCTCAGTGATCTCAGTCTCCTCGAAAATTTCACCGTATGCCACATATCATCGTTTAGGCCTTGTCCTGTGTACATAGTCTGGAACAAATTAAAACAAATGAGAATACATTATTATAACAAAGTACCGTTAGAAAAGGTTAACTAAGATAAAACTCACTGTTACCAATATTTGATATATTTTTGTTCCTTTAGTTAAGTAATACATAAAACATTGTTATTCGAGTCAATAAACTTTGAATCTAATTATACAAAAAGTTTGATAACTTCAATTGTCCAACTTTGAATGTCGAATAATACTTTTTAACATTTCTACTTTAGTTGAAAGCATTTCAAAAGGAGTATCTTGATTAGGAAAATTGATATACATTTAACGCAATTTCAACATGGCATGACGAGTTTTCATTTGCGATTCGCTCATAAGATACGGGTGAGTTTTTGAAATTAAAACAGAAAACTTATGACACCATTTCGCGGATTTGTTCAATCATTATTAAACGTGCCAGGGAGGAAAGAGTATAATGCACCCTAAAAGACCATTTTATTTGATTACTAGAGTTTCATTTAGATTAAAAGTGCATTTTATGATTGAACAAAATAAGTAACCGATAACATTATTGTACGAACGTAAGTAGATTGATTGTGTATTCGCGGATTGCATAAACACGCAAAAATTGTTCGACATACACAAGTGATACAGAGTTAAATTTAAATATAACGACAAAACTCGCCGTATTTGGGTTCATTGAGTTGGTCTTTAATTTGACACAAAACACTTTATATGAATATGATATCGCGCATTTTATAGCCCCGTCAGTTAACTGGTATATTTCGATGGTTTATATCGGTATAAATTAGATTAAAAATATTGGAAGGTATATTCGGAAAACTCGCTAGAATGTGATCAATATTTGTTCTTAATGACACAGTAATTTTTAATAAATTGGTTGATGGAAGGTTTAATTTCGTTGGATCAAACGAAAAAAAAAACAAACAAACAAACAAAAATAAAAATAACGAAATATACAGTATATATGAAATGGAGTACATTTAAATGTATATCTTTAGAGCTGTTTGAAAAGTGATCCCATATATTTCACGGAGCCGAAAAAGTTTCAATCTCGCAAATCTGCTGCGCATCTTCTCACTTGGATCATGTGTTGTAAGTGTCGCTGTGTAAAATAGTACAACCATTCAGCATCGCGCGACGCCGTGTGATGCATTGCCGAACTCCGAAAATTTGTATTCACGAAAAAGATATAATTCTTTCCTAAGTATTGGCAGTCGTCGGGGTAAAAGCGACCCATTCTTATTCGGTTTACGACAAATTTCAAAAATATATGGTCGAGATTCGATCGCAAATATATGGATTGTCATATCATTGAAACGTACAGTGCCCAAATGCGATATGAAGGCCGAATACATAATTCGAGAATATTAACAATGTGAAAGTACCGCGACTGAAAAATCATTGTTGTCGTTGATTGTTATGCATGTCCTCCGCTTGCAAGTAATGCGAGTGTATAAATATTCGCGCGACGGAAGATCTTCCACGCGAAATTAAACTTCAGAAGGAAAGCAGAGACGGAGAATAAATAACAAACACGAAGGTGAGGGTAAAGGAGAGAATAAAACATTCGGAAAATTCAAATTGAACGAGAGGGTCGGGCATTTCTATAGTATTCGCGTAACAACCGAGTTATTGCCTCGTTTGCCTGTGATACATTCGAGACGGCGATAACAGCAAGACATTGATGGATCCCATAAGATTCACCCAATATCTCTCTGCGCAGAGACTGTGCTGTTTGAGCGTTCGTTACCGGCGTTCCGTCGCCTAGAAATGGTGTGTAACAAACGACGATAAGTTGTCCGGCTTAAAGCACATCATTTTTCCAAACGCCTCTATTTCCTCCTGCAATCCTATTTTAACGCTCGGAATATATCTATTCCGCTACTCTATCCGGGCATCTTAATTTTCATTTTAATTCAATACCACTCTTCACGACTGATGCGCTGATTTAGTCGGGCTTTATTCAAAGTAACATTTGTATCCATAATGGATTCAAAATTCTTATCCATCACCAGTTCACGAATAATTATTATGTAGCTATTATGATACTTTCGTAAATCTTCGGACTATTGATTATCATCTTAAATTGAATTCATAAATAAACTTAAAATAAATAAACTGAACAACAAAATGTATCAAGAATTGATAGTAGTCTACTTGTTATGTAAATAAACTTGCATTAAATTTCATGAAATTTAGCAAGATGAATAAGTCGAAAATAAATAATACGAATACTAATTTTGTAATCATTCAGTATATGTTTTTGTGTTGTTTTTTGTTGCAAAATTTACAAACTTGTAGAAATATTATTCTTCATGCAGAGGCGTATATTTATTTTGCACTTAAAATATTTCGGCATTTGCATTTTCACTAGTTAAACAATAAGACTCGAGAATTAATATTGCATAAATTCACAATGTATAGAAAGAATTGTAATTTACCTTTTCACGGTCGCCGATGCGTAGCAGCAGCTTTGCCTTGGCATCCTCTAGAGAAATTTGCAATTTGTCGACACTGTTTTCCAAACTCGTGGCCAACAAGAGTCCTACAGGTCTCGTTGTTCTGAAGCGTACCACGACTTCCTCCGCTTGCGTCTGCGAGTCTTCCGGCATCAGGGCTGTCAGCTGCTGCGATCCATTAACGTACAACGTGGATGCGTCTGCGGAGTCACAGGAAATTATCAATTAAAATGAAGAGAATGCTTTATCCACCAAAATTCGATCCTTGTTATTTAGTGGTGAAGCTTTCACGTGCCATTTGACACAAACAACATAACGTCCGGCATTAATTGATTCATTTGTGTCAGGCTAAGTTTAACTGATAAATTTTTTATTTGCTGTCCAATTTTTCTTTTTTTTTTTTTGTTAAAACTTGTATTCCGTTGGTAAGCACACAATGCGTTGTTTAATTGCAAATAAAAGTTGAAGTATTGAATTCAAGCTGTCACAAATATTGACAAACGCATTGGTAATTGAACCAATCGGAGATTAACTACATTTTACAAGCACGTGGAAAAACACAGAGTTGATTATAATGTTATTTTGTTGAGATGAAGGCAAAATCGATTTGAGTCACGTGAAAACACATTTTTTGCGATAATTTCATAACAGCAAAAGGTAAACTGAAGAGTATGAAAAACAAATGAATGATAAAAAATAATGAAATGAACTTGTGAAACAAAGGTTTGCACTTTAGTTTGAAATTTTAAACTTATCAATGAAATTTCATTGAGTTAAAGTGATGATAGCAAAGCTTCCACTTGCGAATAAAAGTTGATTGTTTTATCTTCAACTAGATGCGTTTCCAGTCTAATTAGTATATATATTTCGCCGCCCTTATTTAGAGATACCTTTTCCACACGTCGGCCCCGTGAAAGGAGTTCCTGTGCAATCACAGTGAAATCTGTTCCAACCCTCGACACAAAGGCCATCATGCATACAAGGTTGAGAAGTGCAGTGAGGCTGTTGTGCGTGACACGCCGGTCTTACTGCTCCTGCAATATGATAATACAAATCTCAAGTGCTGTCGTATCGATTTTTCAAGATTAAACACTACGATCTTCATGATGATAAGGCTACTCCTTGATTATTTTCTTCACGTAAGATACTTCATGGGAGATACTCCCCACACGCATAAATTTCACTTTTATTGTTCATTATAAAAAACTGAGATAGGCAGAATAATTTTTTTTCTTCTTCTCTTTTGTTTCCATTTTATTTTATTTTTTTTGTCATTATAAAATGAATGAAAATACATTACTCTTATGAGATTCGCGTACGATTTTGCAAGTTCTAAAAGTTACTAACAAACCTTGCTCCAATTTTTGTTTATGTTAAAAAGTTGAATGCCAAATGTAACATTTGAAATTAATTTAACAGTGTTTCTGTTATTTGCGATTTGCATAATTATAAATAATCAGATATATGCAAATACAGCCCATTATCATTTTGAAGCTATCAATTCCCGTCTTTGTTCCAGTGAAATTTCACCACTTATTTTAATGTCTCGAAGTTGTAATAATTCTGATAATTCAGTTTAAAACTGTTTTAATTTTTAATAATGGTCCCGTGAACTTTCATAACTAGGTTAACATCACGTCAATTTTTGCATCTTCTTGTTTCCGCTTTTCGTTTCTCCTAAGTGTTGAGTTGAAATTGTAGACAAAAACAATTATGAAGAAAAATGCAATTGAGGTACATTAATTATTACAAAATTTAACGCTCTTGTTATCAACAATTTATTATCCTCTGGCACTTGTTTTTTTTATTTTATTTTTATTTTTTTTTCATTCAATTACCAGTTAATGTTAATTATAAACATTTCAAAATCGTTAAATCATTATTATGACTACTTCATTCAAACGTGAACAGATGAAACTACGATATTTTTTTGTTTTCATTCGTTATTTGTTAGAATTCTTGCAACTCATCAAATTTATTCTAATTAAAATTACACGGAAAGAGTCAGACATAAAATGTAGACTTCAAACAGTTTTTTAAGTTACTGAACTAAGCCCTTAGCTTTGTATGTTTTCTCCGTATTTTTTTTTTAGTAACATAAAAAAAGTCAACCGTTTCACCTACAAGTAAGAGCAACACAGAAGCAGGGACTTTTTTGTTCCAGATTTGCAATAAAAATGAAGCATTATTATTATTCATTTATGCAGTAATCTATCAAAATAAATTTTCATGTCAGAACATTTTTTTTAATTTTTAAAAATTGTATAATTTTACACATACTTTCAGATATCATTTGTTCAATAATTTTTCACTTTTTAAAAATAATCTCACTTTTTGAAAATCTAATAAGAGTGAATAAATATGATATTGTTTTATTTTGAGTCTGCGAAAATAATCTCGAAGTAAACAGTTAATATTAATTGAGAAAATCAGCCAACATCAGAGATGAGCCGAGTATCACGTTATTACTTACCGGAATCTTGCTGCTGGGCATATCCAGCGATGTCTACTGGCTTGCCGTTGATAACTAGATCTCGCAAGCATCCCACGTAGCCTTGTCTTAAGGTGCCCGTCCAAAGTACAGCTGGTACTGTTAAAGGCGCGAATGGTGCTCCAACTCCTCCGATATACAGCAAGCCGTCTAAATCCAGCTCCGTGGAATCACCTAAAGCCACAAGTTCGAACAAATTACTTATCCGACAAGAAATGTAAGACTGTTGAAAACACATGTTCAACTATACACCTCGTCTCGAAACCACCCGTTTGAATACTTTCAGTATCATTTCACTTTGTGAGCCATTTAAATGTGAAAATTACCGACCGTTCAACCGTAATTGCACAGACTGCGGATTTCATCTCAATGATGGGTTTCCCGGCGCTTGTTTGACATGCACTCAGGACAAAATTTTTCGTCAAAATTGAGTTTCATTGTAAGATAAAGATTCCCTTGGGTGAATTGTAACTTAAATCAACTGCCTTGCTGTAATTTTGTATAAATTTAACATGCAAGAAAGAAACACATTTTTGTAAACAGTCACAACTTGGTCTGTTTTTGCATGCCAAAAATAAATATGAACGATTTTTCGCTTCGATATGATCACAATATTTTCGTGGTGAGTTTTGATTTTTGCCTTGACTTAGACTGCGCATTTAATAAGAAATGAGATAAGAAATCTTTTTGTCACGAACAAACGTCCAAAAATACCTCAAAAATGGAACATGAAAGTTAATCCTGAATATAATTATTTTCTCAGGCAGTAATTCATTATTGAGCGGGTTATTTTAATATGCTAATTAATTCTTTGCCTCTGCACACAAGCCATTTGACATCATATTGATTATTTACTTTAGAACGGCTCTCATTTCAGTAAAGATAAATTGAAATTTTGTCCACTAAAATATATTAGTCTCTTAGATGGAGCATTTTTAACAATTTAACATTCCAATGACTTTGATGCATTTCATAAAATTAATTTCAACATTACAAACATAAATATTTGAACATTAATTGTGTGTGCTTGGTTGTTTTCAAAATTAATCCCTCAGTTTGAGATATAATTTTGAAATAATTATGACAAAATTGCGACTTATCGTTCTGAAGTTCTTAAGGCGTCGTCAATAACGTAGATAAACGCTCCGCCACAAATTGAAACACGTCTTTCAATTTCGTCTTAACGTTTCCCATTTACGACGACTTAAAAAGTCCCACAAAGATTGTTGATAACTTGTTATTAAACTGATAATTTTGTGAAAGGAATTCCTGTTAGTTCGCTAGTCTCTAAACATCTAACTAATTCAATCACGTGTGTTATTTTGACAAACTAAAAACGCGTTTAAATTAATTGCATTAGTCCAAACTTGTTGTTCCATGGTAATTTGAAACCAAAGGAAATTACATTGTATTGTACCTGTTGCTTAGTATTCGAAGAATTTTGAATCGATAACTAAAATATAAACTCGGTATTGAATGCATTGAGGAACGACTTGAAGGAAATTAAAAGGAAATAACAATCGAAAGCCTTTCCTCAGTTCTACATTTCTAAGGAAGCAATTGCGGCTGGAAATGGGAATTCTCTTATATTTTTGAATAAAATAATGCAAATTTTTTTGAATTTATGTGAGGCATACTTGAAAAAAGAAAGTATAAAAATTTTACTTCCGAGTATACAGCACGTAAAATTCCGATGCATTTTTCAAGTAAGATTCACCTAAATTCAACGGAATTTTACTTGCAGGGCATGTAAGTGATTTTTCGTTCCATGCAAAGAAAAATTCCGTTTGCGCACGGAATTTTACGGTGCGTAAAACTGGACCTGTTGTGTGCCGTAAATTTGCAATGCTTCATATAATTTTCAAGTAAAATTTACTCAAAAATTTATTGAAATTTAGTTATTATTCAAAAGATTTTTACTTATGCTAACCATTATAAAATTTCTATACTTTTTTTTTCTATATGCTTATTGCATTTTCCCCCAAAATTTCAAATTCAAACGACTCAAAATGAAATGAAAGTTCATAAAAAAAAAACGTGTCCTTTCAGATTTATTTTGCCATCATATTTTTAATATGACAGCAACATATTACATTGAATGACAGCGAATAATCAGAAAAAAACTAATTCAATCATTTCACATTATTGCAACAGTTTTTTCTCACAAACTCGTTTCGTGTACCTGGTGTAATGAAGTCCGTGAGGTTGTCGTCGACTGTCACGCGTCCTTCTTTTCTATTACGTCGGAGGGACACATCGTGCCATTTGCCGTCGTCGACACGTTTTTTAGACGCTTTCACTTTGACAGGTCCACTCCCCAAATCGATATGTGCGTATAGGTGTCCATCCATGATTTCAAAGGCAAAAAGATCGGACTGGAAAAGTCATGATAAATGATATAAAACCTATATCTGACAAGTACAATTTTTTAATGCTCCCAAACATAAAGGCGTTACGAAAAAAAATGGACGTACCCGTGTAGATGCTCCACTTTTGCTATAAATGATGAGACCATTAGGCTCATTGGTGCGAATTTTGAAGGAAATGCTACCGGACTCGGTTGCTTTCCACTGAGGCAAGACCTGCAACAAAGAAAGTGGCAGCGTGTTACTCATTATTCGTCGTCGATGTCTTTACAGAGTGGCGCTCCATCCAGAGCAGAGAACAATAACGGGTTCTTTTATTTTTTTGAAGGGCATGGAAAAATGGAGCCCGTTGTAGAGGACCAGCGGCGATCGACCGTGCCAAATCGGACGCGTCGTATACCAACGCTCGCAATTCCGATATCGCAGAACATATATATGTATATACAAATAGCTCTCGTACAGCACGATAAAAAAAAGGACGTACCAAAATTATTTGTTATGAAATTGAATTATCTATCTCCCGCAAGTATAAATTTATCATTACTGGTAAAAAAGGTCATTAATTACTCGTGGACTTTTCACATATTTATCCTCTTTTTTTTGTACACTCGCATTTCATCATGAAATGTTTATTATTTGACAGGCAAAATTGATTATGTTATTTTTTGTATTCGTGGTTGTCGTCGCTCTTTGCACCCGCTAGATTTTCTTTATTATCGTAACGTTTTGTTTGAGAGCATGTTTAATTTGCTAATGCTTTATCACCGCAGTTTTTGTCGAATGACCAAATTTTAGTCGGCGAAAATATTTGTTTCAACGATTTCGATACGTCCTTTAGTTTATATGTGCATACAATATATACAGCTACGCATATATATAAATATAT
This sequence comes from Trissolcus basalis, assembly GCA_025266255.1. Lineage (NCBI taxonomy): Eukaryota > Metazoa > Arthropoda > Insecta > Hymenoptera > Scelionidae > Trissolcus > Trissolcus basalis. Next base: position 56,964 of record JAAMPD010000426.1, on the reverse strand, counting down.
ATAGATATATCATCGAAGAAAAAGCTTCCGTACAAACGCATGGTGAAACAAAAGCATTATATATATTCGTAGAATGGAAGAAGACCGACTGAAGCTTTCACTGTGGTGCTCCAACGTGCCAAAGCTGAAATGTGCATAATAGAGTGCGCATAGAAGTATGCGTGCTTCGTGCAAGGAATACACGCCACTGTACTCTAAATCTTATCGTTTCCACTAAACTCCTTGAAAAACTATTTCCGCATTTTTGACGCTCAGACCACATGAATCGTAGCTTGTCAAAAAGTTTAAACAAAGCTGCCGAACTGTATCAATGATGAATCATCGGATTTTCATACCAAATTCCGATCCTCGCAAAGAAACGTATTTTATTTCCGTGAAAGATGACAATTTTTTTTCGGTCACATTTTTCACCACGTTGGTTCGATCAATGTGGATTATAACGAGGGCCTCGTCCGGATGAAATTAATAAATGTAGTAGTGCGGATTGCACGGTTTCGACAACAAAGTTCCAATAATATCACCAAAGCGAAAAGTTGGCAGCACTTTACGCGACTTCCGCGCGCGTTCGCGCCATCTTGTTCATTGTGTTTTGTTGCGTTGTGAGACAACGACGTTCTTTTGTGGTTAATCCTTCAGAGTCTTTTCTTTGTGAGTTATTGCAAATATCGTGGAAATGACGCACAAGCGTAAGCGATCGCGTTCCAGGCGTCGACACAAAAAACATCATTCGCGGACATCGCGCCGCGAAAGATCGCGTGAACGTTCCAGAGACTCGCGGGAATCGCCCCGCCGGCGTTCAGCGTCTCCCGATGAGAGTTACTCTCGAAGTCGATCGAGGGATCCTTCGTATCGGAGTCGATCAAGAGATCCTCCGCCTTCTCAGGATCCTGCACTCGCTTTGATCCTACAAAAACTGGCAAATCAGGAGAAGAAACTAGCCGAATTTGAGGTTAGGTTCCAGGGAAAACCTGCCGACGCAGGAACAAATGGTCACCCTGAAGTGGAAAACGTAAACACAGGTGAGAGGACAGAGGATGAGACGGCTTTTATAGTCGGGGCTGCGAACCAGGTGTGTTTTCTCGTTGACGCCGATTGGAGAAAGAGAAAACACAACCGACTCATTCCTTTGCGGTCTCACTTAAACGTTTTTTCCTTTTTTCATGCCTTTCAGGGGAGAATATTGCCAACGAACGTGGCGTCACCTTCGAGAATCCCTCGGGACAGGATGAGCAAGCGCAGGATGACGAGTTAGTCGGGTTAGAATTTTTCGGCCCGAAGCAGAAGCCAGTGAACGACTTTGTTTGGGCGCCATCAATTATGAAGTTCGCCGAATCCACTGTGTGCTCTGGGCTTGAGACAGAGCTTCGCGACGATCTGCTCACAAAATACGCAGTGAAAGGCGAGCTCGAGATTTTGGGCCCTCCTAAAATAAACAAACTCCTCGTCCCGGCGCTGAAAGGTTCTGCGTCGACGTTGAAGAGAGACGAATACCAGTGCCAGTCTCAGACCCAGGTAGCCGCCTGCTTGAATGCGTTCGGGTCAGCAATGTCAGTGCTGGCGAAGCCGGAGGTGAAGGAGGTGTTGCCGCCGGAGTCGGCCGCGGTCTTGAGCCAATTAGCGGATGGGATTCGTCTGCTGGCAGATCACCAGCATCGCCTTTCTTTGGCGCGTCGATCGTTTATCAAACCGGCGTTGAGCCTGGTCGGCAAAAACGTTGCTGATGGTGCCCCAGTGGACCAATGGCTCTTCGGTAGCACGTTCGCTGACGAGCTGAAAGATGCGCAGGCTGTTGAGAAGGCGGCTAAAGATCTTATAAAAGCTCCCCCCGCTGCAAAGCCCAGCAATCAGCCAACTAGAGCAAAAGCGGAAAGTCAGGTGAACCAGCGAAGCAATCCGAATCAGCAGCGACAGTCGAAGCCATCGGGAAACTCGAGGGCCCCTGCGAATTTGTTCAATGCGACGACGAGACAGACAGGGGCGCATCGGTCCAGGAACCGCAGTCGCACTTCTCGCACGTACTCGAGGTCGCAGAGTCGGCGTCGATAGAGCCGGTAGGTACCGCGGGACAATTGAGCCGTTTTCTCCATAACTGGAGAAAAATAACGTCGGACACCACGGTGTTGAGCGCCATCACGGGGTATCAAATACCCTTTAATTCACTGCCCCCACCTAGACCAACCTTGTCCGAGCCAAAATTTTCACCAACTATGGCGGAATGCTGCGATAAGGAAATCGATCGGTTGTTAGGAAAGGGAGCCATCATTTGTACGAAATCGTCTCCGGACCAGTTCTTGTCGAGTTTTTTCTTGATCGAGAAATCATCGGGAGGAATGAGGTTTATTTTCAACCTCAAGGATTTAAATGAGTTCGTTTATACTCCTCATTTTAAGCTGGAAGACTGGAGAACTGTAGTCCAGCTGATGTTGCCGAACTCGTATATGGCGTCGCTGGATATCGAAGATGCGTACTTGTTAGTACCAATCCATCCGGCGCATCGCAGGTATTTGCGATTCCAATGGAGAAAGTCAACCTACGAATTTCAGGCGCTTCCTTTCGGTTTGTCGACAGCACCTTTCATTTTTACAAAAATTGTAAGACCGGTAATTTCGTTTCTTCGAGAGGAAAATTTTCAGTCGGTCGTTTATCTCGACGATTTCTTGTTGATCGGTTCATCAGAGGCTCATTGTCGGGAAAATGTTGAGGCACATATCAACCTGCTTACGTCCCTGGGATTTGTCGTTAACCTCAAAAAATCAGAGTTAAAGCCCAGCTTAGAAAGAAAATTTTTAGGTTTCGTCTTCAATTCGGAGAGGCAAACTATAGCTGTCCCGCAACCGCGCAGGGAAAAAATGTTCAACTTGTTATCAGAGTACAGGGAAAGATCTTCGTGCAAAATCAGGGAGTTCGCGAGCTTGATTGGGTCGGTGAACTCGATCTGCCCAGCGGTCAAGTACGGGCCTTTATACACGAAGAAGTTTGAACGAGAGAAGTATCTGGCACTCCTGAAAACTGGCGGATCATACGAGGGCATGATGGCTGTGGATTCAAGTTTAGACGAAGATTTCGACTGGTGGCTCAACGTTTTGTCTGACGATTCTCAAGCCAATCAGATTCGCACCGAGAATTACGTGCTTGAAATTTTTTCAGATGCATCCTTAACAGGTTGGGGAGCGTCATGCGGCAACCAGCGTGCCCGAGGATGGTGGGCGGAGGAAGAGAAATCCCTGCACATAAACGCTCTAGAAATTCTAGCGGCATTTAACGCGCTCCGGAGCTTTGCTGCAGATCAACGTGATTGCGAAATTCTGCTAAGGATAGACAACACGACGGCTATCGCCTACGTGAATCGTTTTGGTTCGATTCAGTATCCTCTGCTTTCCGACCTGTCCCGTCAACTTTGGCAATGGTGCGAAAGGCGGAACATTTTCGTGTTTGCCTCTTACATAGCGTCAGCTGAAAATATACAAGCAGACGCAGAATCTCGGAGAGCGGACACTGACACGGAGTGGTCCATATCAGAGGCAGCGTTCAACCGAATTTCACAACGTTGGGGCCCGTTTAGTGTCGATTTGTTTGCCTCCGCATTGAACACCAAATGTCCTGTCTACGCGTCTTGGCTACCAGACCCAGGATCTTGGATCGTAGACGCGTTTACGGTGTCTTGGAGTGACCTGTATTTTTACTCTTTCCCTCCTTTTATTTTGATTCCAAGGGTGCTCAGAAAAATCATTGTCGACCGAGCGAAAGGAGTATTAGTAGTTCCGTGGTGGCCATCTCAACCGTGGTTTCCACTTTTTAGACAATTGCTGGTATCAGAGCCGATTATTTTTTCTCCGTCTAATAATCTTCTTTCTGCTCCACTTAGAGACATCCATCCAGCATGGAGAACCCTTTCCCTGGCGGCAGGGAGGTTATCCGGCTCTCGTTCCTAGAACGCGGCGTTCCAGAAGCAGCGATAGAGACGCTACTGGCATCTCTTGCGCCTGCAACGATTCGGCAGTACACCCGTCCACTGCGTTCCTGGTGGAATTTTTGCGAGACGCGAGGCTGTCCTCGACATTCGCCACCAGTGCAAGACTTTTTAGATTTTTTAACGTTAGAAGAAAAATCGGTTAAAACTTATTCTACGCTCAATTCTATAAGATCGGCAATATCCTTAATAACTGACAATTCGATTGGCGAACATGTGTTGGTAAAACGTTTTTGTAAGGGGGTTAGTTATAAAAACCTTCAGG